>VWZK01011412.1:0-28419 GCA_013396935.1 Baryphthengus martii
ATCCCATCAAGTTTCAGTAACAGCCATTATGCCATGGCTTTCTTGACTTCAAGCCACGTTGTTTGTGTAAACAGTTGACCAAGGCTCTGGTGTGGGAGATCTTTGTTATTTCCAAACACAAACCCACTCAAACTTCACAAGCCCTTTAACTCTGTGTGTGTTCGTGGGGGGCCTGCTCTGAGTGACTGAGGCTTGTTGTCCATTGAGAGCTGTGACTTATTTCATCCTCAAGTTTTCTTCTGTTGTTGGGAATATTTATTCTGCCTTGTTTTAATGTGGAGTTCAAATAAAACAGGAAAACATCCCAAAATTCAGAATCACAGCAAGATCTTATTTCACACTGGATATCATTTTGTTCTGTGTTCTCCCACTGGGCTGGATTACTGGGTGGCAATGAAAAGTTGGGCCCTGAGCAAATAAAGACATTCAACTCCACATCTTTAATTCCCTTTTGAAAATCTCTTTTAAAACATAGGGAAAGCATACATTTTTTTTAAAAAAAAATTAGATTTTAAAATATTCTTGAGCTTGAAAGAGGTGGAAGACAAAACATAAATAAATGTGTATAAACAGCTACACATCAGACACAGAGGAAATATTGTAAACCTCTACCTCACTTAATTCTACCAGAAATCTAAACATTGCCTTCCCCGCTGAACTACATTTACTACTCAGGAATGTTTGTCAAAATGCCTTCCTGACACTTGGACACAAAACCTAGGTAGCACTCACCTGACTGAATGCATGCATTTTCGGTGGAATGCTCTACATCTGAGCTAGTTATTCAAATTCTCTTTATAACCTCTTTTTGTCCCCCATATAGTAGAGAGAGCTAGGCACTTTTCAGAATTAATCTCATTCTAAAGTAGACTTCTAAAATGGGCGAGATGAATCCAGCCACTAAGGTGTCTGTTGGCTCTAAAGTAATCTTAGACAGGCTACCTAAGGTTCAGATGTCTACACTGTAGACAGCTAAAGTTGAATGAGTTGTATCCTACATAAGGTGTTTAAATTCAGAAGGAATAATCGGACAATTTAATATATTAAACTGAGTAAAAATCCCTGACTAAAGATTAGCTTTTGATTGGCTAAAGTACATCTTTCTGAAAAGTAGCCAATATTAGTATGAAGAGGAGAATTCACTCTTTTTCTGCTTTTTCTGACTAATCTTCCTCACTGCTGAAAAATGTGCTTTATTTCCAGACTAAATTTGTCTGGTTTTAGCTTGTACCCATTGATTTTCGTTAGGCCTTTTTTTCTTTGTTTTAAAGGTCCTTTCAGTGCTCAGTGCTTTCCCTAATGAGCGTACATGCATACATAATCAAGCCACCCTTAAATCTACTAAAATCTAAACAGATTGAGTATTTCCAGTGCCCCACTGCAAGGCATGTTCCCCATCCTGAAATGATTTTTAAGGTCCTTTCTGCATCCTTTCCAATTTTTCAACTTTTTTTTTTTTTCTCCCCCAAATATGGGCACCAGATGTGTATGCAATATTCTAGTAACAATCTCATCAATATTACCTACAGAGGTAAAATCATCACTCTGCTTGTATTTGTTCCTCAGTTTATGCAATCGAAGGTTCATATATGTGTTGGGGTTTTTTTCCAGAACTACATTAGGAACTTCTGCTCTGTTACTTGTCTCTTAAGATACATTTTAGAACAGCTGCAGAAATTTGGCTGTATTAAACTGGTTAGTTGAAATTTTCTCACCCGACTAAGTCAGCTAATTTTGCATATTATTATATGCTCCTGCACCATTTTATTTTTTGCCATTTACAACTGTCTTCTGCCAATGTCTTGGGAATATTTTACATTGGATGTGGTTACTCAGCAGGCAATCCTTGAGAGCTGACACTAGAGGTAGAAGTATGCCCTGTGGCTTCTTAACCTTTGAGAACTGTTAGTTGTTAATTTTAACAATTTATTCCTTTATCAGTTTTTCCATTATTGTGGCTGGGATTGTTGTCTAGCAATTTGCTTAATTTAACCTTTTTTGGATACTGGTACAACATCTGTACTCTTCTAGTCTTCTCGAATTTCTCCAATATTTCAAGATTTATTAAAAAAAAAGTTCAGTGATTCAGCTGCTTCCTTGAGAATCTGCTGAGGACTCTTGATTTCAAACTACGTGGCCTATTGGATTAAAAATATTTAACAGTTTTTGTCAAAAATCCTTCTTGGTGACTGGAAATATCTTAATCATCCTCATGTGAAGCAATTAAATCATACTGATTTTCTTCCATTATTAAAAGACAGTATTTGCCATACATTTATCTCTTTTATCTACCATTATTAACAGATTTAACACCCTTATCTAATGACAAGATATCACTTCCAGCATATTTTTCTCTTTTTAATCAATATTTTAAAAACTCTTTCTCTTTTTCTTAAAGACAGCAATTATTTCCTCATGCTTTTAGCTTCTCATAATGATGATTTTCTTTTGTTCACAGATTCTCATTCCTATTGCTAACTAAATCTGCCATTTCTGTCTATTTTCACATATTATGCATTTCCTTTATATTTCAAATTTGCACAAAATGAAGTTGAACTTGTAGCTAAAGTTTCTTCTTTCTTAGTTGTGAAATCATGGGGGTTTAGTCATCTAATAAACTCTTCTAAAGGAATGCTTAAGTTTCGTTCAAAGTTCTCTGCTTGCATTTCACTTTCCAGAAATTTTGCTCATAACATTCCTCACCTTTTGGAAATCATGTCCCTTTAAAGCACAAACTATGTGACTAAATGGGGATTTTCTTTGTTTATCTTCTTAGAAGAGGTCAGATCATGGTTGCTTGTCTCCACGCTGCCACCATCCGTCAGTCTAGAGAGACCATCTGTAGTCTAGGGAGTAATTCACCTGTCTCTAACTTTAAAAGGCTGTGTTTAACATAACAAAGAACAAAATTGTCATAGGCAACATCTTTAGATGAATCATTATGTATTTAATTTTTAAGATTCTGGTGTCTCATTACTGCTTGAACTGAACTTCCAACCTTCTCTTCCAAGCTGAAGCTTCCACGTAGTGAGATAAAGAATTTGTTTTGTTGGAGTGTTTAATATGTTTTAGAAGCAATAACTACAGTGATTGTTGGTTGTTTTGGGTTTTTTTATCTGTATTTTAACAGACCCTGTATTGAATTGATATTGCACAAACCAAGCTTTTTTGTTCATTTAACCACATATATTTGGGCACATAGAATTATAATAATCCTTTATGTCTGATAAAGTGATAAGCTCTCTTAAAAACAACTAGAGCTGCAGTGAACTTTGGAAAACAAGCCCCCTAAAGCTTGTAAGTTTTATTGCCAGTTTCCAGGTAGACTCATAAGGAAAAGGGAGGCCTTAAAATGGTGGAAATAGCCAAAGTACACTCAAGGGTAATTCAGAAATTTGAAAGCACAGCAGCCAATACAAACGTCATGCTATGGTGAAGATACAAGCCAGAACAAGTCTTGCATCTCTGAAATACGAAATGTTAACTTTAAGTAGGTGCATCTTTGAAGGCACATTTCAAGCAGCACAAGTGCCTAAGATAGAGAGAATGCTAAAGGAGAAGGAAAGTGTATTATTATTACAAATTTAGGCCAGACTGTGGATCTGCTATCAGTTGTGTAAGATGTGTCAATAAAAGGCACCTTTTTTATTTAAATAGCAAAGTAATGATTTTCCCTTACTCCTCTCCAGATAGCAACTACGAGAAATTGCAAAGCAGTTATTACAGCAGGACATTCAGACAACCTCCCACAGCTGCTGAATGACTTGCTGGGTCCTGACTTACATTTCTGCCTCTTCCTGAGCATGTGATAACCAGAACCTAGCCAACACTCAAATCTTAAACCCCAAGTGTACGTGTCCCACATGGGAACTGAAGTACAGGTGTGTCTTACTGTTCTCTGTGCACTACATCCACTGGTAGTCCAGAAAATGATCTGGAGATTGTGCCACCTTCTTTCATCTGAACTACTTGTGCAATTCTTATTTTCATAACATCTGACTGCTACCCTGTCATTAATGTCAGGTACTTATTTCCCATTAAAGATCCCAAAGGTATGGGCAAAGACCAGAGGGGGCAATTTGTTCAGGGCTACATAAGAAATCTGTGGTTGAACAGAAATTGAGTCTCCCAAGTCTTGATTTCTTACATACAAGCGGCAGTTCACAGGATAAGTTTTGGCAAACATGACAAGTTGTCCTGCGCTGCTCCAATTTTGTGACTAAACACACAGAATTAGATCCAGTTCTTCCCATATGCAGGTCCCATATGCAGATCATCTCTAGACACTTCTGAAGGACTGCACCTACTCAATATGGGTGCTTGGTAATTCTGCAAACAGCCTTGCTCTCTGCTTAGGAAAGAAGTAAACTGGAAAGATGGTGGTTTAGATTAGTTTAATGCTTTCCAAAGCATGAGGCCCACAAAGCGCAGAGTTTGATACCATCACCATGTTCATATGTGTATACACCTCCTAAGGGAGCTCCTTACAGAGCAAGAAGAGAGAGGGCTGAAAGATTCTATAAAAACATGAGGAAAAAAAAGGCATCAGAGAAGAATCAATTTATAAAAGAAAATATTTAACCTTTTTCCTGAGAAGTCTCAGTTTTCATATAATCTGTTTTATTACAAGATCTGGAAGAGACTGACCAGGAAGAAAAGATAAACTGCAAAATCTTGTAGAGCTTGTGAGGGAGAAGTAGAAGAAAGTCACTGCACTTTGATGTGTTTTTATGGTTCCTTCTAAGAGATTTTTGTGTGTAAATAATGTAGCTGAGATCACCCAGAGTAAAGTAAACCTTTTTCTTCAGATGCCTTGATTTCCTTCAAGAGCTGTTTGTGCATGCCTGTATATGTGTCCCTGTATAGCTGAGAATAGTCAGTGAATTCAAACACTTTCAAACACATTGAAACAATACTTGAGAATTATTCCTGAGCCTCCCTTCCCCCCGCTGCCACCACTGAGCGTTTGGTGCATTGCAAAACAGAGGAATTCCTAACTGCTACTTCCAGAGCATTTTGTCATATTGTGTAAATTACAGAAAAGGAGAAATCCAACTTCTTTAGGGGCTGGAGTAAAGTGGTACAACTTTGTACTCTTCATAGGGATATTCCCCATCTATATTAGATGAGGGTCAGATACAAGATGTCACTTTTTAAATTGATGGGTTTTACATTCGCTCCAGTGCCTTATCCTGATTCAGTCAACTACAATGAAAGAGGAAAACCACAAATATGATATTCAGAAGAGATGCTATTGCATCTCTGATTGCTCTTCCACCAATCTAACTGGACAGCGCTGTTTCAGCACACAGCCTCAGTTATATCAACAACTGCAAAATTCAGAAGGTATTTGGCATAACTCAGTGAGTGGCAAAGAGACATTGCTTCTTTGTGATCACTTCAGTCCACAAACCACACTCTAATGAACCAGCACAAACTTTTAGGAGTATTGACAGCTTTCCTGACCTCTACATTTGGCTGGTATTTCGCACCATTAAGAGTTTGGCAATAAATAACCAAAGGGTGATTCTTATGAAATTTTTATGTTCCCCCAATCCAAGCTATCTTTAATTTGAGATTAAACTACCATTTCCGTTAATGTCAGCCATAAATTTTGATGGTAGACCTGCATTTGGTATTTCCATAACTGACTTTCAAACTAATGCAATCTATGTTTGTTTGCAGTGGGTCTAAGTGCTTGCTGGGATTAGTGTTAATTAAGTCTGTTGATCTAAGATTAGGCCACAAGACTTTCAGAAATGGAAATATTCTTGGTCACCTTTCTCTATCCACAGAGGATACTTGTTTGAAGAAGGATTTGCTGGCTGGGTAGAGAACCTGCTATTCATTACTCTCAGACAGAATTGTCCTTGTTTGCCATCATCCCTTCTTCAAGTCGGTGCTGTCAGTTACATTTCCTGAACACTACTTTTATCCAATAAAGGAAAACAAATAAACAAATGAGAAGCATGTTGAGCAATCTCTCTCTGTTGCCTTCAGTAAGGCATAATGGAACAATTGTGTAAATAAAACTGTCATTTTTATAGACCTCAAGCCAGCATAGCTCTTAAGTACACCAGATCTTGTGGGATGTGGTTCCACATCGTAGTGACTGCAGGCTGTCCCATTGCCTGACCAACACAACGTGTGATTTCTTAACCAGAGAAGGAGACACTCACACAAGGGCATTAGCACCTGCTCTGAGAAACAGACAGCATGAGGTCCTCTGTCAGTTGTGGTGACTGCTGCCTGTATTTCCATGCACTTCAAAACCCTATTCTTGAGCAAGGTTTTGTACTGTACCTTAAAATAACATTTTTCCATTTTCCAAGAAATTATACATTTCACAAGCTCATTTGCAGTGGGCAGGAAATTTCCTCACCCAGTTGTAAGGCAAACCATAGCTACTGAATATGTTTCGTTTCAAGAATAAATATGGCATGGTTTGGGCTTTGACTCATCATCTTTCTAAAGTGGTTATTAAAGGGCAGTTTCTGAAACCAGGACAACCCCACAGAAGACTGAAAAGTTTGAACTTGGTGCATCAGCAAACATTTTTATGCAACAAGGAGTGGATAAATTGTCATCTCCTCTAACGTCTGACTGGTCTGACACAGGTGGCTTTGAAATATAATGAAAAATATGTGTATGGAGTATTTTTGGTTGCACGTGACAGAGCCTTTTGAAAATGGTTTTCCTCTCAGACTCAGACAATATCCTTTGAACAAGTTTTAAGATCTACTGACTTCATTATGGAAACTCTGCTACTCCACAGCTGGATGCTTTTGGTGAAAAAAAGCACTAACTGCTTTGGCACGTATTAGCTGGATTGGGAGCTGTGAGATAAGTTATCCAATCAACCACTTGCATCTGGTCAACTGACATCTTATCCAACAGGGCTATATGTGACCTAATAAACAAAGTATTATCTTTATACTTGTCATTCACTGGTATTAACAGCAATGAATTAATTAATTGAGCCCCGAGTAGCCAATTTGTGATCACTTTGTGGTACATGACAAAGGTAAAAATCAGAACTTAAATAGTTACCATGTCGTTTCATGCTTATTTTTGTATTATCATTTGGCAGAATGTTATGTACCAATTTAAAACAGGTGGTCCAAGTGAGTTAAACCAGTTTAATATCCGGGATATTTCACCAAGGGGATCGCTTATTAAATTATAGGAAATGATCTTAGATTTCAATGGTGGTTGAGTATTTAAAATTATTTTGCCTTACAACAAATTGTAGTTCTTGACATCAGAGTTTGTATCTTTCATTTTAATATTGTGGTAGTTTATTAGAATCATAAATATTAAGATATAAAATTTTATTATTCCAAAATTTCAACACAGACTCATTGGAAACTATTATTCCCAAATGCTTTTTTGATGACAGTAAAATGTACTGTAAGTTAAGCAAAAAGTTTTATTCAACAGTTCAGCTACAATGATATTTCTCTGTTGCATAAAAAAGATCACATAATTTCACTAGAACTGAATTGCATCATTCTATCATTCATATAACATAGGATTTACTGATATTTTTAAAACAGTAGGCTCAGATTCTACTTCCTAGAAGCTATCTCAAATAGTTTTGTTGTAATTACTCCTGATGTACACTGGTTTGAGTGAGATCACTAACAAATTCCAATCTTGTTCAGTCACAAGGAGAAAATATAGTTTCAGGTTTCCTCACAAAATTTTCAAGCATTTCTTCTTAATATGTCTTTGGATAGGTAGAAAGGTAAAGCATAATGCAGACCTGAATGAGTAGATTCTGATGAGGCAATCTAGAGGGAAAGGTTTTGTCTGAACCTTAGATATGAGTAATCTTTTGTGGACTTCATCATTCCTAAATATAATTTCCACCTAAATATAAGGAAAACCTTCTTTACTGTGAGGGTGATGCAGCAATGGAACAGGTTGCCCAGAGAGGTTGTGGAATCTTCTTCTCTGGAAACTTTCAAAACTCACCTGGACACATTCCTGTGCAACTTGCTCTGGGCAAAGTTGCTTTAGCAGGTAGGTTGGACTAGATGATAGCCAGAGGTCCCGTCCAACACATATCATTCTGCAATTCTGTGATTCCTGTAACCAGTGCCATATTTCAGTGTTAACTCTTGGGAAGCAGCTACACTGTATTCATTTGCTTTGTGCTGAGTGGAGCATAGAACAATTTCTCAGTGGATCAGGGTGAAAAATATTGAATAGATTTAGCTTAAGTCTTGCCTACCTGCTCTGTGACTTGTTAGTCTCCCTGCACAGGATTCATCTGACTGGCTGGAGATATCTGTAACGTAAGGATTCTTTTTCTTTCTCAAGTAGTCACCCTAAGCTCCCTTTCCATCAATGAGAAAACCAGGCATTTCTGGGATATTACTCAGCTCACAGATGTTTAAAATGGGTCAGATAAATTGTGTTCCAAAACTGTTGACTTATTTTCACGGTGACAAAGGCAATCTATGGTGACTACATGACATAATGTTGACATTCAAATTATGTAAGCTGCATCCCACTGCAAGACCACAGTCTATCCAGTTGGGTGAGAAAATTGCAAAGTAACTCCTTTTTCAACTGTCAGGATATGATCCCAAGACCAAAAGTGATTCAGTACATTAGCACAGAACTTAATTGAATGTGATATGCTCGGCCAAGCTATTCTCTTCCCAGAACATAGGACTGTCTCTCTGCATGGTGCCACTTGCACTGGGTAGGTGCATGGGCTGCTCAGCAATAACATAGGACTCATGACACTGTGGACCACTGCTCAGTGGGCTCACACTGGTGGTATTTATTCAGCAGCAGTCCTATCATAAAAAACAATCTATAGCATTTGGTGGTTGGTGATGCCATATTCCAAAAAGAAAAATAATACAAATATCCTGAGACTGTATAGACAGCAAGACTGGATTGTGACTTCCTCTGAAATGAATAAACAGGTAATACTAAGATGTCAAATTCCTGGACATAGTTCTAGTCCCTAACTGTCAAAAAAATTATAGTGATTTATAGTGCATATTTTGGCACAAATTGTTACGAGCGACACAGCTGGACTATCTACCATTTGTCCTCCAGCTTCCTTCTACCTTCTCGATGAAGAGATACAAAGAACTAGACATGTCTCCATGCTTAACTCTTTTGCAAGTGTTATTTCTTTTCCTTCGAGTAGGCACAACATAACTCAGTCTGACATTTCCTATTCTGCTTTGAGTACAAAAGAGTTCTACTGAGCACTGTTTTATGTATGCTGAAACTATGTTTTTGATGCCTTTCTGGTAAGGGCAGACTGGAGGTTTGTCTTGACTTTTAAGCCAAGTATCACAGCAATAACTATGATATTAATAAGGCCAAGGAGCTGGAAGTTACTGTGCTTTTTATCTGTGAAGCTGCACAGAGCAGAGCAAATGGAACAACTACTTTGCTTATATTTTTTAAAAGGTCAGATTCCAGGCCTGTTATTCATGGTTTATACTACTGAATAGAATCATCTTCTGTATGAAATCTGAGTGATATCTGCATATAATATTGCAGGCTATCTGGGACCCAAACCTCCTTTTGTCTAAAACCTTTTTCACTTGAAATGATTTGTACTTTAGACTTGGACTGTCTGGAACTGTGGGTCTAATATTGGGGTTTCTTTTCCTTGTGCAAAAGAGCTAAATGCACACTCCCAGAGAAGACTAAGGACAAGTAATAAAAGACTGGACATTTTCTGGTACCAACCCACAAGTGCCCAAACTGGCCTGGTACAGACAAATTCTCCAGTCATTTACCAGAAAAGTGTCAGAGCATAGCCCAGTTCACTACAGAAAGGAGAAATACAGGAAGTATGACTTTAGGTGTCTGTAATAACACTTAAGTAACCACAGCGCTTAGGAGGACACTGTCATTTTCCCTACAGCTTTTTGGCTAGAGAAGGATGACCTGTGTAGACCAATATTGGTGTCAGTCCTCTATAATTCTGTCATGAAAACCTATCCTTTGTGTGAATTTAGGCAAGTTTTTTTATTATTTTTTTTTTAAAAAATAAGAAACTTCTGACTTTTTTACTTTCTGGGTGAAATTTTAAGCATGATTTCCTTTCTTTTATCCTCACGGTAACCCTCATAAAATATTTCTGTTTCTGCCTGTCCATATCTTCCAATTCCTTAACCTGTGATTCATTGTCTGGGAGATCTGCTGGGAATACTGAGTCAGGTTTTCTTCTCCTTTAAGCCAGGATGACTTGCACTGCTACTGGATGTACTACTAGCACATATGGTAATAACACCTGCTCCAAATTCTAAAGTTCCCTGAAACAGCTCTCGCTTGCACTTTGAACTGCCTCTCAACTAATCCCTTCCTTTAAAGAGGTATGGAAGAAGATGACAGTGGTTCTTTGATGTTTTTAAACACTACCACTGCTATTTTTTTTTTTTCTGGTGATTACAGAAGCAGATTTTTTTGTAGTGGATCCATAGCTTTAAAATATATTGAGCATGGCTTTGTAGTGAATTTGAGCTCTGAATGTATATTTCCATCATCGAACTATTAAATGTAATTGCTCTTTATTGTTACATTTTCTTTTTTTTCCCCTGATTTTCATAATGTTTTCATTAAAAACTGATGTATATTATTACCAAATATGAGTAAAAATGAGGATATTAGAAGACACAGCAGAACAGAACACAAATGAATGTGAGGCAATGTGGAAAATTATCAGAATACGTTTTCCATTAGTTAAATGGCAATTATACTTTTATGCATGAATGTGTATAGATAGCAGTAAGGACTTCAAAAGATCATATTTCTGACAGGCAGCACTGCAAACTCAAGCTAAAACATGAGAGACAAGCTTTGTTCTTTCTCCTCATCGTTTCATCATGTGAATTAATAGAAAAATTCAGTAATCGGAATATAGCTGGCATCTTTGATGACACACGAAGCAGAATGGAATCCATCTTGCTCCCCCATTGATTCATTGTCTTTCTGCTTAAAACAGAAAATAGTTTACCTTGATGAAACAAGCAGATGTTATCTGAAGATATAGCTGAGGTGGGATGTGCTGCATATCAGATTTGAAGTGTTATTTTTCTAATGACAAATATATTTTGAAAAGTGAGGTTTTCCCCATAAAAGCAAGAAATTAAATCACCAAAATTTTAGTCTAGCCATTCATTTCAGAATAGGCCAAGTGTGCAGGTCTGTATGTAAAGGAAAGATTTAAGTATAATTTGTCAATCCTATATCACTTTTAAGAGCTTTTATTGCAAAAAGCATCTATCTTTTCTTATGCATTGTATTTGGAAATTTACATTAGAGTCTCATACCATACATACTTCAAATGAGTGAAATAAAGATAATGCTACAGAATGTAATAAGCAGAAGAAAATCATCCATCCAGGTATTACCAGAACATTCTCATTTGTTGTGGTTGGCTTTCACAGGGAATAATATGGCAAAAAATTCACACACAAAAAAAAAAAGAATGAAATGGAATCTGGCAACTTTCCCCAAGTAAGAAATTGTCAAAGCACCAGGCAAAGGTTTTGACCCCTCGTAGAAACAGATGACATATGATATCTTCATATAAAAAAGTGAGAGTGATATCTGCTTCTCTACTCTTTATCTTCTTCAAAGAGGAACTCAATGGGATGTGTGCATTAGCTGCAGTTTGTGTGACAAATGCCATTTTGTCCATCAACAGATTGTCATGCACGGCAAAAAGTAGGAGCCTCTGCTCTCTAAAGAACTAGCCGAGATCTGAAACAGATTCATAGCCACTGAAGAGCAACCACAGATGGAATCACATCTCACACGCTTACCAGTGAGTGGAGCCTGATAATTTTATGCAGGCTTTTCCATCCTCCCCACTACTTGGCTTGCAAGATGCAACAAAATCTTTCTTCTTGTCAAGTATGCAATTGCCTCCTTTGCAAAAGACATGAAATAAAGCATTGCTATGTTGTTTGAACTTCTTAAAGTAGTAAAAAGATAGCAAACTTCACAAAAACTAACGTTGGGCATTCTGGCCATGATTCAACAGTGCACTTAAATATGTGCTCGAGATCATCCCCATTAAGCAAAGCACTTAAGCACATTCTTAATTTTTAACATATGTAGAAGTGCTTTTCCGAGTAACGATAGATTTAAGCACATGCTTGTGTGTCATACTGGATTGGGGCTAAAATCAGCACATATTCGTTCTTTCCAACAAAGCAAAGCATCTGTTTCAAAAATAACAATGGGTTCTTCATAGCAAACAGCTGTCCTCATCTACAAAGTGTTTCACTGCAAGGCATGACTTGATGTGCATAATAAGAGAAAGACTATTTAAGATGGTCTCAGCTTTGCAGAAAAGGTATTTGTCCTTTCTGAAGATGAAAGCTGGGAAAAAAGGCCATTACATCTTTTGTGTCTGTAAATCTTCCTTTATAATAAGAGCAGAAATGTATGGCTCTGAGTGCCTGCTTATAGAGAACAAGAGGAAAATGTCACAGTGTGGATTTCATGTCTCTTCAGTGCTGTATTTAGAACAGAAATTTCAGTGTGCTAAAACATTTCCAAAGCTATGGCTATTTTCATTTTTCCATGGGCAAATGTTTGCATATTTTTAGTGTTAATTCACTTTAATAAATAAATGCCTTAAAAAAAGCTATATAATAGAGAGAATAATAGTTGTAATGCAAATCATCTAGGAATTAAGGACTAATAATATAACACTGCTGATCCCAAAGGATCCCTAAACACTGGAATGACTTTCTAAAAAGTCCTCAATCACTCACTCTTTCCCTTTTGGGGTAAACCACAGTAATGATTTATCAAGGTATAGCATTACATTTAAGAACAGAAGGAGAAGGATATTATCTTTGACTACAACAAAAGAGAGAATTTTACGTACTGTAGACAGAATAATTACCCAAATTGGAATTGGCCAGAGCAGAGGAAAAAAAATGGAGGAGGTGAACAGAAGGTCAAAATGAAGAGATGGGTGACTTCTAGAGAGCCATTTGTCACCTAAAGAGGAGAGGAGGAGGGGAGAGAGAAGCAGAGAAGAATTATGATTCTCTGTGGAAATCAAAGCAAAAGTATGCATTCCTGCCTTCAACATTGTTGTTTGGTAATATAAGGTTGTGGGGAGCTTGACAGAGGGCCAGAAATAAGTTTCTTTTACCCAGAGAGACAAGACAGATATATCTGGGAAAGAGGCTTGGGAGCCCTGTAACATGCTGAACTTGAGCCAAGTATTATTGGAAAGGACCTAGGAGAAAAGAGAAACTCCAGGCACTGCACTGGCTTTCTTTGTTGGAAAGATCAGATCATTTTGCATGTGATTTGAGATGTTATTATACATATGAGTATGCATGTGTGTGTGGGGGGGTTCGTTTTGGTTTTACAGGAGCAGCATTTTACCAGAAGTGAATTTTTCTGAGTCTTTGACTATCTCCAGACCTTGGGGTCAGCATAAATTTCTCCGTGAGCAGTTCAGTCCATGTATTCATCAGGCATCTCAGAGCACAATGGCATCGTGATGTTGATAGAAGACTATTGCTGCTACTGAATGGTTATTTATGATCCGTACTTGGGTATGATATCCTACCTAACAGGGTAACACAAAGCAAAGACAGTGCTGTTGAAATATAAAGCTCACAGTTACACTGTCGACAGATTCAGCAGAAGGATTTCTCTGGACAGAAATATTTGAGTTCAAGTCTCTACTAAGGTCTCTAGGTACGATTTGGAAAGTAGAACACCAATAATAATTATTCTGTGGATTAATTGTTACTGCAGAAATCAAAAAGGGAGAGATGGAAAATCTAATGTTATGCAAATTTCATATCTTTCAATCATAGCTATGTAGATCATTATCAGTCCATATTTACTGAAGATGGATCATTTATCACTCTGAGTAGGAATTCGGAAATATAAGTTTTGCAAATTCTTCCATTCTAAAATATGCTTTCATTTCAATCTGTTTGAAAGCAGCCATAACAAAAATGGTTTGAGTCAGTTGAAATGTGTTTTGATAACACAGAGATATTTTGCTTCAACTTTTTTATTACATCAGATAACATTCATCTAAAAATGAAAAATCATTTAAAGTTAAACATTCCTTTCTGTTTGTTATCCAGATTCTCCCTAACCATTTTTTTCCCTCTAAATACAAATGAACCAGCTAGACATGGGCAAATATAAAGTGAAATTTTAATGAAATTTCACACTCTTACAAAACAACGTGACTTTGGCACAAGCAAAAGAACATCTTTTTTACTTAACATGAGGAAATCTTGATTCCTCCATGTCCGTGGAAGAACAGAAGTAAAACATACTAGGATTCTGGTGTATTTGTACAAGTTCATGGACATGAGTACTGAAGAAGCTTGAAATGAAATTCTCTACTCTTAGAAGAATTATATTATTTCCGTAGCTGACAAGTTCATTAAAAAAAAAAACTCCACACTTTTTTTTCTTGATGACTTTATCCCTAAGCATATGTACACACAAACTTATAATAGATGCTTTGGTTATTGTCACCTGCTTCTAATTTTCGTTGCAGGACTATGTATCTACGGCTTCTTTGGCTTCTCTGCTCCTTTGGTTCTTGGTTTGTGTGCCATCTCTGTTTTATGCATAGCAGCAATCAGTTCTTCCAGTCTCTGTCCTTATGCATGCTAATAACCCAAAGTGAATCCCTTTTACTTACAGTATGACACAGCATGTGCTTATAATTTGTGTGATCATTGCTTCATCTGTTTGGCTCCATTAATAAACTTCACAGTTCTTACACCTATCAATCAGCTTTGATGAGTTTTCTTCCAACATCCAGTATAGCTTTATAAATAGCTATACCTCTCTATCTTACGCTTAAACTGCAGGAAAAGAATGTTGCATTAAAGAAACAGAGGCCACTGAGCTGAACAAGTTGGTTGTAAAAAGTATTTTAAAATTATTTCAGTGAAGGTACCTCCTTAATCTGATTATCTTCAAGCCAATGAAGTACTTTTTACTGTAACAGCTACTCTGACTAAACCATTTTTCAGGTCTCATACAGACACGTGCATTAAGAGGCTTGACATGCTTATTCTGCATGATTGTACAGCGTGATACAATGTACCCCAGGTACTTATGGGAGTTTCATTCCCTACCTGTCTCTGGCATTCTTTTCTCCCTGGGAAAAGGAATGTAAATAAGTCAGCCTCTGTGGAATCAGATTTTCCAGAGACTGAATGGTATTTCTTTTGCCAAGTGGTTTCTCTGCCACCCCTGTTGCTGTCTACAGGAGGCCCTATAGAGGATCCCTTTGATTATGGCAATCAAACGAACAGTGCCAAAATCTCCTTACCAAAATGACAGCTAAGAGCATGCATCTCATATGGTAATTCATACTTGGTTACTCTCCTGACTTGGCAGGTTCATTTGCTACACATTGCAGAAAAAAAATAAATAAATTACATCAGCTGGAACTTAAATTTTGTTACGATAACATTAACCTGGAGGTTTAGAATCATGGTTGCATTGCACGTACAGCAATGGTGTGGTGACAGAGAGAATGCCAGACATGTTGAATTTGTAACAAGACTAGTTCAATCAAGCTTTGCGGTTCCCTAAAATTGTACAAACTCTAACACAAATTCACTGGACTGTAGTTAACATCTTCACTAGTTATGACTGTACTGGTAATATAACAGCGCTAGGATTTGTCCCCTGGCATGGAGGCCAACTTGCACTGTCTAGCTAATCCATGCTGTAAAAATGTCCCATCATGCAAAACACAGTAGTTATACTAAAACTGGCTATTGTGAATGGTTTGATTCCTAAACTGCACTGAGTAATATTTTTTTTGAGAATGCTAGGTAAATTGACAAGATGTGTGTGAAATTTGCCCTAGCAGCCAAGAAAATCTAGTTCGGGCACCTAGGTCTGGGCCTTAGTAGTGCTTAATTTGTCACTGTATACATAATCTCAGAGTTTACCTGACCTCTTTGGTCTTTGATCTATACTGACACATTACAGCAATTGCAATTTAGCAATTAATATTCCCAAATCAGGCAGGCATCTCTCTGTATCTGCATGACAAGTTTAGTGATACAATTGCTATTGTTTCAGCAGAGTTCTGTCTGTAGTGTGTTAGTTGCTGTATACATACAACAACAAATAGCCTTTGTACTAAGACAAAATTGAAAGGGAATTCTAAACAAGAAGAGAAGAAAAGATAAATGGAAGGACTAATAAGGTAAGAGAGGAAAACAGTACTGTAAGAAACATGCCTTATTTTAGCTGAGATTGTTGCAGAATAGTTTTCAAAAAATCAATATTAACAAGATGCTACCTGCCCAGCTGCTGTTAGATGGCAGTTTTCATCATGGCGATAGTAAACAGCCTTAGATCTGTGGGCTGGTTTTTCTGTTAGGTTCTACAGAAACATTTTCTCATGCATGAGATGCATAAATTTGATTTGGACATAAATATAAGGCAATGTTGGAGAGAGCAGCTGTTTACAGAGAGAAGCAAAAATTGACCTCCTCCTAAGCCAATAGCAGGTAGATTGCCTAAGTTTACAGTGTGAAAGATTTCAACATAGTTCTGGTGCAATATTTGGGGAAGGGGTTGCGGAAATCCTACTTTAGTGATAGCTACTGACCTCTTTGCAGGCGTCTATACATAATGATACTTGAGAGTGTTAAATGGCAATTGGACTTTATCTGTGTGGCTATATTGTGAAGTTGGTATTATTATTATGACTTCTTTAAAATTCCATTAATTTAGCAAATACAAAGAATTAAAAAAAAAAACAAAAAAACATAAGGAAGTTGTAGAAATGTCTTTGCACCTGGAAAAAAATCAGGTCTTCAAAACAAAATGAAATAGATTATAGAAAGAACTTGGTATTTTCCCTGATGATAACAACAGCACCATTTTTTAGCAGTCACTATGTTGAGATTCTATGCATCAGTTCTTACAAGACTCTGAGGTATCTAGAATAACTAAGTAACGTAAGTAGCTCAGTGAGAGCAGAAGGCAAAAAAACCACCACCACCAAACAAATCTACATGGCTTTATTTCAGATGGAATGAATTTTCCCTAGATGGCTCATTCCAGAAGCTGAAATATTTGAACTAAGCCGTGTTAGCAATGATCATAGTTCTAGCGTCTTTTCTGCATTATATTATAGGTTCTTTTTGGGAAAGGAAAAGTTTTGTGTATTTTTAAAAGTCAAAACATAGCTTTACATATTCATATTTTCTGAAAGAAAGCATATTGCTTTTCTATTGAGTCATGCTATGGGAATAGAACCCAGACCATGCTGCTGGGATTCCTACAAGAACTTTCAGTTGCCTGTGCATATTGTATAATCTGAGAATCAAGGGACTCAGCTGCAGTTAATTTTCATTTGCTGTTTGTATATAAATGCTTTTAGTACTTAAACTAAATTCAGATCAATTAAACTAATGTTGTTTGACATAATATTCCTTGTTCCAAAATCAATATCCCTTCATTTGACAGACTTATTCTTGAATTCAGGATGTTTATTATTCTTAAAGCTTACCTATCGACCTGGTTTTTGTCTTTGATGATGTAAACCAGTTCTTCCTTAGGTACCATGAGCCAGAGTATAATGGGGTTCAAATTTCTCTGGTAAATATCTTTAATTGTAAGATCATGTCCGTTAACCTCTTACCATAGTGCTAACTTCCTACACTTTCCTTTTGTCTTTGCTATTTTCTCTTCGAGACCATATTCTCCCAAAGAAGATACTTTTTTTTTTTTTTTTTTTTTAAATGCTGCTACTGAAGACATCTTTTTTCTGAGACTGTGGTACTTGATGATGAAAGGTCCTCCACCAGATTTTGGAGGGTGAAGTCTTTCAGTTTCAGTTTGATCAGCAGATTCCATAAAGGTCTGTGGCCCAAAAATATTTCTCCAGACTAGGTTTGGTAACATTTATGACACTGCCTAGAGACGAAGGAGGAAGGGGAACTATAGAGAAGCACTAGCGCTTTCAGTGTTGTCTATACATCAGGGGGGTGCACAATAACGGTCCCCTGCATTTCATGGTGATCCAGAGTTCGTATGGTGATATTTGCTTTCTGCTCCTTGTTTCACAAGGATAAGGAAAGCTGTTGGGAAACACCATACCACCAAGGCTGGGACTTTCTTGTATTCCTGCAGTAAAAAGAACGAATCACAATTTGACCCTCAGTTATGTATTTCTTCAGATATATCTACAGTAACGGCTGCAAAAGCTTACCTGAATGATGGCTGGTTAAGACTGAATGAAGTCCTTAGGATCTGGTCCACCAGGAGTATTTTTCTTAAGCTTTTTTTTCTGAGAAGACAGAGCGGGGCTCATGCCCTTCAGATCCTCTTTACCCTCCCAGTGCGGTACTTATAAATCTTGTGATTTTGTTTTGTCTGGCCTTTGTCCAAAAACAGACCTGTCGAATGAAAGGCAGCTTTGGGATCATTTATCAATGTAACGGTGGGAATAGTGGGCTGAACAGTAGTTTTGTTCTGTTACCAAGTGAAACCACCATGAGCAGTTACCTAATTGGAATAATATGGCACATGTTCTTATAATTGCTCTCCTTTGATAACTTTACTTAGGTCATGTTTTCTCAGTTAATTATCATTAGAAAAATATCTAATGAAGGTAACAAGGACTAAAGCATTGCAAAAAAAATGGGTATAGGCTGCAGTGTGACTTATTTTCAGACACAAATATTTTCTTTACATTAATAGTAATAGAAATGATATAACTTGGCATCAACTGCAAATGTAATCAACAGCTGTGGTTCCCAGATATTTATTATGACTGAAGGTCAAAGTGGAAGAGGGGTTATTAATGAAACTTAAGCCAAACTGACTCAATTATGGTGCTGGAGGGCAGAGTCCTGACCTCGTTCTCCTCTGCAGTTGCCCAGACCTCTGGACATAGATGAGAAATGAAATCCTAGTTTCAGGTCGATCCTCCCAGCCACTCAAGCCTTGCTCCCACTTGAGAACAAAAAGAATGAAATGACTATTACTTCGTGCTTAGAACAAGAATGAATGCAGCACAACTGGCAATATATTGCACCATACTTCTGGGAGACATGTGAGAGAATAGTACATTTCTGGATAACTGCTCCAGAATAAAACTTTTCTCCCTTCCACACTGTGTCCTATTCTGCGCAGAACAGTTTAGGTCTTCTGACAAGGAAACTTCTCTGTATTTCTACTGTTTTTCTTGAGTAAAAGCCTATCATTTAATCTACACGGTCTTTAAAAATGTATCTCAACCTGAGAGATATGCTGATAAACTTATTAGTATGTGTTATGCTGGTATCTGTCTCACCTTATCTCAGGTGCCTCATAATCAGAGGTCTAAGTCTGACCTTGTGACCTCAGACTCACTGTATAGTCAGAAGAAAAAATGGCCCTTCCTAGATTGCAATCCATCTTATTTGAGCTAAGTACACAAGACAGATCAGATGAATTGTGGCCTGGATTTGCTTCCACTGAGTATAACAGGAAGCCAGGGTAACTAGCAGAGGTTTAAACATCGAATTCTCAGATGTCTACATTAAGGTAGATGAATTGCACCCTGAAGTTATGCACACTAATAAACAGTAGAAGGGAACATGCCCTGCCACTTTGTAGCCTACAATACAAACAAGTTTGGATTGTACCTGGCTGATTTTGACCCAGGCAAGCTATTGCCATCAGAATCAGTTCTGCAGTGAGTTGGGGCCAAAGACTGGTTAACAGGCAGGTTGGATGTGGCTGCTCAGTGTCTGAGGGCACAAGGGATTGAGACCTTTCTGTGCTAGGTAGTTGCAGTGCCAGAGAGTGGCTGCGAGTGCCTGTAATTCTCTAGTATGGACATCGTCTTAGTAGCTACAGGAAACAATTCATATCAAACCCATTTTAAAGCTGAAGTCAAGTCACACTTTCCAAGATTTCAGTAGAAGTTGTCTCTATACAGATACGCAGATATAAATCCCTTCCTCCGGCCTCCAAGGGCCTCCAGAAATCAACAGCAATCTCTTTTCAGAAAGTATGAAACACTAATCTTACTGATAGAAAATAATAAAGATGTGAGCAACTGTGTGACAACATCTAGCCAAAACATTGTGTTTTAAGACTATGATTCTGTTCCCACTGACTTCAAAGCTACAGGATCAGGCCTGAAAAGTTTCTGAGTTTTTTTTCTGGAATGATAATAGCCAGAAGTGGAGTTATTTTTATTCTTTATGAGAAAGAATGAATAAGAGATCATGCTTAGTTTTCACTGGAAATTCTGAAACAATCAGTTCAGTTCAGCCCTCTGCACTGAATTATTTTTTTTCCACTATGGTCATGAACACTTTCAAAGAATCCTGACTCAGGACAGCCAATGCAGTATAAAGCCAAGCTACTAAAACATCTTTCCTTTCCTTAGACATTTGGGGCCTGTATTCTCTTTGTATATTTTGTCACTGGGAAATAAACCAGCTGTGCTCTTGAAATCCTTGTTTCTCTTTCTTGTTAGGTCAATTCACTTTTATGCATTGTGTTTGGCTCTGCTAGTATCTGTGAGGGAACCTGTGCTCTGATTGATAGCATTTTGCCTATTTTTTTTACTTTAAACTTGCTTGTTGGCAGGGTGATTTTCATTAACCAAGTCAGTAACTAGAATCAATTACACTAACTAAAGAAAGCAGAGTATAATACTGTGGAAAGATGAAGAAAACAGTAAGAACTAAAACCCATCACACACAAAATTCTCCAGCAGAAAAAACTAAAATCAACCTATGCCACCATCACTTTTGCTTCATAAATTATATGAAAAGCCAATATACAAATCTGTGTTGAAGTTCTGCTGATAGAATCCTAGAATAATTTAGCTAGGAAGGGACCTCTAGAGGCTTCTAGTACAACCTCCTCATAAAAGCAGGGTCAGCTGCACAGTTAGACCAAGTCTTTATCCAGTCAGGTCTTGACAGCTCCCAAGGACAGGGATTGCACCACCTCTCTTGGCAGCCTGGTCCACTGCTTCACTGTCTTCATGGGGGAATGTCTTTATACTTGATCTGTGCTGCTTCTGCTTCAGTTTATCTTTGTTGCTCATCCTCCCACCATGTGCAGAATTTTTCAATGATTTCCCTAGGGACCAAAATAAGACTCACTGGTTTATAGATTCTTGGATCATCCTTTTGGGCTTTTCTTTAAAATGATGTACATTTACTTTCACCTAGTTTTCCATGTCCTCCCCTTATTTCCATGACCTTTCAGAGATGGTAGAGAGCAGTCTTGTTATGATATTGGCTGGAACTCTCAGACACAGCCTATATGGTCCCAAGGTGTCACATGGGTTGAGTTCTCTCACACAGTCCTTGACGTGATCCTCATCCACTGCTCATACTTCTCTGAGCATTTTCTGTAACTGCAGAAACCTGGGAGACCCTCTTGGTGAAGACAGAGGGAAAGAGGTTATTGAGTACCTCAATGTTATCCATGTCTGCTGTCACTAAGCCACCTGCCCCATTCAGCAACAGTTCCATATTTTCTTGGTTCTGCCTTTTACTATTAAAACAACATTAGAAGTTTTTGCCAGTTTTGAAGTTCCTTGCAAAGCTCGACTGTAAGTGGGGTTTAGCCTACCTGACACCATCACTGCATTCCTGGGCATCACTTTGAGTTTTTTACTTTGTAGCACATCCTTGTTTCCATGTTGCCCATCCAGAAGATGACAGGTAGTTTAAAGTTTCCCATTAGAACCATGGTTTGTGATCTAAAGACTTGATTTACTTAGAAATTACGGAATTTCACAGAATAAGCTCTGATGGAAAGATTTTACCAAGAAATTCCATTCCTGAAGCCACAACTAATGTGGATATTTAACTATTGTGCTAGTAGCTATGAAAATCACTTATTTATCCTGACATTTTTTTGATGCAGCTAAAACCACATCAGGTACCAGAATTTTTCAAGAAAATTATGAGTAATTTTTACTACAGAGGGCTCAGGAATGTTTATATTTTTTTTAATGGTCCGTAAAACAGTTTTTAAATGTCGACAGTTTTGGTTGGAACAAATGATAGGATTTTGCTCAGGTAGATTGCTAGGGACTCACTGTCACAGTGAATAGTACCTTCTCAAACAGTCTTGTTTCATTTAAATCAATACGACTCTTCAAAAAGTAGCATGTAACTCAATATGAGTGAAGTCAATACAGTTAAGAGCAAGGAATTTATGTCCCCTTCTTTCACAAGAAGGAAGAAAATTATAAGAGGCATAAGTGGGACATATTTTGCAGAGAAGTCTGGCTCAGCACCATCATGGTCCTTTTCTCCAGACACCAACGCAAATGTTCTTCATTTAATCATCATTTGAATCCTGCCATACTTTTCAAGAGCTTTTCAAGAATGTTAAAACTGTATCCCATCTGAGCCCAAGTTTGGGTTATCTAAAACTGGAAATTATCTGGAACAATCTGTTCAGATTTCTAAAACAATGTCCTCTCCTTGTGTGCCAGAAACAGATAACAACATGATATTTTAAATTTCATCAAATGTACTTAGGCTACTATTTTTTTTTTCTTTTGTAAATGAAAGGGAAATCTCACAACAGAAATATGGTTACAGCCTCTGCACAAATTCAGGCTAGTATCATTGTACCTGTTATAACTGGGACATATTTGGATGCTTTTATTATAATCAAAGTAATGAGAGACTTGTAACAAAATTTGTGAAAGCACTAAATTGCCACTTAATTGTTGCCTACCTAGCAGTGTTATACATATTCTAAAGGAGGCAAATATACATTCAGTCTTCCCAGGCAAAAATAAATGCAAACACCATTCTTTGACAGCTAGCTGAAATCTAGGCACCACTACTCCCAGAATCATTTTGCGAGACAGACCTTGCTAAACCGTCAGAGCCCAAGGCAAGTAGTGTCTGTGACTTCCAGATGAAAGTCATGACCTTCTCTTCCACTTCCTGAGCTAGAAGGCCTCTTGTCGAGCAGGCTGAATTTTCTTACTGCTATTCTTAATGTGTTTAATGCTTCCATTTTGTTATGTAGGGAAGTCCTTGTGCCCAGCATAGGACTGTGATCTCTACAAAGGATCACAGGTAGTAGGACACAGAGGTAATAGCAGGGAAGTAGTCCCAAAAGATTATTTTAACACCTGGGGGATAGTAGAAAAAGAGGAATAATCAGACTTTCTGTTTAATTCAATCTCTATAAATCCCTCTTGTGTTTTCTGTGAATCTAGTAATTCCAACAGAAAAAAAAACTAGACATGGAAAAAACACCATCAAAATTTCTAGACACTGAGAGATCTGTCCGTCTTTTTTCTTGCACAACCTTTCCTCTCACAACTACCTTTGGCCAAGTCAGACTTGTTCACATTTTGGAAAACTCCCTATCCAGTCCTTTTCTACTGTCCATAAAGGGAGAGGTCACGGCAATTGTATTTTCTGGCTCATCCACTTTGCTATTGAAACACTGGACAGGCCAAATTCTTGATCCAAAGGGAGACAAAATGACCCATTCCAAAACAGTCATTCCCTACCAGTGTGTCAACAAAAATCGCTCTGGTTTGTAGTGTACAAAAAAACACACTTAAGTATACTTAAGTATACTATGTCGGTCCATCTCTGTTCACGAAACCAGTTAACAATATGCTTGAATGAGATCCTGACTTGGGATCCTTTTCTGAAAACAGACTCTTAGCTATTTTATCTCTGGTGGGTTTTAAAAAATAATTTCAGTCCCATCATAAAGTACAGCTGCTGCTATGTCAATACAACACATTTTCTACAAGGAACTGCATCCAAAGTGAATCCATGTGTATCTATTTTGAGAAAATATATAGTTATTTTTTTAAGCCAGCAAGGACTTTTCTTGTTTTCGTCTTTCAAAATTTGCTTGCAAGTATACTAACGTTACATTCCTCATGTGTGTGTAACGTTAGTATACTTAGAAAAATATCTGTCTTGTTTGCAGTACTTAACATTAACACCAAGGTGAAGGACTTATGGAAGAGTGACACCATCATTCTAAATATGATGTCAAAATTGGTTATTGCATGTAATTTCCATGTACTGAAGGGGCTCTGTCAGGTCAAATAAGGTCCCAGATTTCATTTTGATAAAGAAAAGGCTTTAGAAGTCTTTAAAATGAAACATTTTCAGGATTATTTGTTCAACATTCCAATGGGAACTTTTTCCTCTTTTTTTCTCCTCTTTTTTTCTCCCCTTTTTTTCTTTTTTTTTTTTTTTTCTTTCTTTTTAAACAAGCATTGGCCTACACTATTTATAATGCAGACCTCACACCCTTGGGCTGGCCCATGAGAACCCAAAAGCTCTGAACGGAATTTAAAGAGGTTGTAAAGTTTTACATGAGAAGACGGAGTTTGCTGTCAGTGTTACCAAAAAAAAGAGTAAATAAACAATATGAAAGATAAGGAAAAGATATTCTCACATGTAAGAGAGAAAAGAGAAGAGATTTGTTAAAGCTTGTTTAGAAAAAAGATGAATCTGTTCTTTTGGTTTTGTATCGGCAGATGATCTGTATTGAATAATCCAACAAAGAAAATACAAGCAGTATGTTACTATGTTATGATAGTAATCTCCTTAAACATGGTATTTTTTACCTAGAGAGAAAATCTGAAGGAAGTGATCTCAGGTTTATGTGTATAATAGGTTCCGAACTAAATACAAGTCAACATATTACAGTTGCAAAATGTAAATTATCACACATGCAAACAGGCTGTGAAATCTTCATATGTGGAGGTTTTTAGCAAACATTTAATAACATTTCTTCTGCTTTAATATTGACAATTTTCTGGAAATATGTTATTTATAAATTGAGGGAGAAAAAATATAAATAGGAACTGAGTGTTCTCAGAAAAAGATTAGCCTTTGGGTCTATTAGCCTTTGGGTCCATTCTTTTTCATGGAAACTTGAAGAAGAAAGTGATGTAATTAATCTATCAAACTTAACGAACTTAGATAAGGGTCATTTTTATATTTTTTTTTACAATGTCATAATTATCAGAAATATGTTTTATATTTTCTTAATAACTTTCAGATAATTTTCATATCTATTTTTAGAATAATACTTTGTTAATAGTAATAGCAGTAGTAGTAAATTAAATGCATAAATAGGAATATGTACAGATTCAAAAGGAAGGTAATTCTTAAGACAGCAATATATAGAACATTTCAAATGGTAATACGTGTCCATGGTGATTAGAGAATTCGTATCACTGTTCTTGAACTGATTACCACCATTTGTTTCTGGTCTCATTTCTGGTTTTGGTCTTCTAGGTGACCTTAGAGTTGGTCATCTCTACCTTACTAATCTTAATTGTGAAATGGAAATGATATTAAATCTGTTCATACAATTCTTTATATCTATTGATAGAAATAAAGAGGTATTATTACATAACATTCATTAGTATTGGTATTATTTAGTATTAGTATTTTACATGGGTGCAAGACTCTGAAATTCTAGGGACTTCACTAAATGTAGCAGATTATTTCCTTTGTGATCGGAAAATCCTTGGTGCTTCTAGTTTTATCCAGAATATTGAGACAATCTTCCCTTCCCATCTTCCTTTTATTGATTTCGATTGTAAGCCTTTTATGAAAGAATTTTTTCTTAACTATGTATTTACACTTAAGAGGCACCATAAATACATGCATATAGAAATGTTTTATTCTAGACTAGATGAGGTCAGTTTCCTCAGAGGTATTCTTTCCAAATTTCTGTGCTTTTTCTTCATTGGCCCTCAGCCTTGAGTTAGTGTTAATCCCCTCCTCATCTCCTTCAGCTGAACAACATCTCAGCTCCCAAACCTTGTTGAAAACTACCTGTGAATCTCTGGCCCTCCTGCTGGTTTCAAATAACCTGTAAATATAACTTCACCGCTAGTATTTGTCATTCTCAACTGTCTTCTGCTTTGCCTTTATTATGACTTGTGATTTCTCTGCTCTACCAAGGCTGAGTGATTTCCTGGTATAGGTATGCTCTGAGATAGAAAAGTCTGTTGAAGGTGAGAAATGCAAGCTGATTGTAGTACCAGGCAACAGAAGCAGGCTTTTTTTTTTTTTGGTTGGTTGCTGTCTTCTAACCAGATAATTTTTAGACTCATATTGCCAATAAATCCAACTTCAATGAGAAGACTAAAGGATATTCCTATCCTTCTGTCTATCCCATTCATATCATCTACAGTTTGATGATCAGAACAGTAGCATCCTTAAAAAGATGTTATAATTTGTTTCCCTTCAAAATGACAGGCAGCAAGATCACAGTTACCATCCTTTGCCTTGCTTTACCAAACCACAATAATGAAAAAGTGATTATTTTATAAAATCAAATACATTTTCATTTCAGCAAATGGAGGCATCTACCACTTTTCATTATACGGGTAGCAAAGCAACTAATATGGTTACTCTGGCAGTAAACCTGAATGAAAAGGGCAGACTGTACCTCAGAATTCTGAAGAAGAATGCACAGATAACTTGAATCCTTTTAATAAGCAACAAGGAGGAGCAAATTCTCTCTTACTAGCCTTTTAACAATGCTGTCTTTGAATTCTCAGATTTTTGGGCTGCACGGGCTTGCATCAGCTTAACTTTAAGTTCTCATTTTAACAATGAAAAAAACCCTGTTAAACAGATCTGGAACTTATCCAGGGATCCAGGAGCTGTTTATTTCTTTTGGATGACATAAAACCACATTTTTACTTATAGCATACCTACTGGCTCCAATCAATCCAAAAGACTGAATAAAAATGGAGGGAAATGATTGCCAGAAGACATTTACACTGAGTTCCCCAAATTATTTAGTGAAAGGGTCGTATATATTTTTGCCCCTGCCTCCATGTATATGACAGTGCATAGCTTCTTTTCTCCAGCAGCAGACTACAAAACAGTAACTCTTTGCTTTTGGGTTCACACCTCTCCAGAGAAACTGATTTACTCCATATTAACTTCTCAATTCTCCCATGTCCCATTGCATGAGTTACTCCCTACCTGCTGGTCATGTGACCACGGCACATATTTTTCAGGTTATAGGATTCAGACAAACGTTGCATTCTCGAAAGGAATATCCCCAGACAAGTGCATTGGAATTGAGAACTAGGAATTTGAATGCCTAAATTTAATGTAGAGAGTTTCTTCATACCTGGAATTGGACACCTATGTTAGATCAGGGCTGTGCTATGGAGTGCTGTGTTGAAGTAGACTGTTTTGACCTGAAATCCTCACCAGGTGGTATGAAGAACTGCAGCTTCTGTTCTCGAGCCCTGTGCTTCGTTTTCTATCAAGTCAATGGGTGAAAGATTGGCCAGTTAGCTCAGTCTGATACACAGCATTCCCTGAGGGGCTGGCCACCTGAGTTTCATGTTTGGAAATGCACAAGCTATGGACATTATGTGAGGGCTGCAGTGAACAAGTGCAACTTGGAACTTCTGGTTATATAAATACCACTAAATTTAAAAAAGCTAAGACATGGATTTAAATACTGGTACTTCATTATGTACTCCTTCACATGGCTTTTGCCTTCTAACACACTTGCTTAGTATAAGAAAGACACGGATCTGTTGGAACTAGTCCAGAGGAGGGCCATGGAGATGATCAGGGGGTTGGATCCTCCCTTTGTGAGGACAGGCTGATAGGGTTGGGGTTGTTCAGTCTGGAGAAGAGAAGGCTCTGAGGAGACCTTATTGTGATCTTTCAATACTTGAAAGTTTATGAGAAAGATGGGGACAGACTTTTTAATAGGGCCTGTAGCAATAGGGCAAAGGGTAATGCTTTTAAACTAAAAGAGGGGAGATATAGACTAGGTATAAGGAATACAATTATTACAGTGAGGGTGGTGAACACTGCAACAGGTTGCTAGAGAGGTGGTAGATCCTCCATCCCTTGAAACATTCAAGATCAGGTTGGATGGGGCTCTGATCTTGTTGAAGATGTCCCTGCTCATTGCAGGGGGTTTTGAACTAAATGACCTTTAAATGTCTTTTCCCAAAACATCCTATGACTAAGATTCCAGGAGGTTGTTTCCAATGCAGTGTCTGGGATCAGCCACCTGTGTTACGTAAAAAGAGAGTTTAGGTAGATGTATACAACCTACAGAGTCTTTCAGTATTATGTCTAGAGGACAGACCTGACACATTACTAGCACATATGTAACCTGTGACACCCACCAGCAGCTGTGATGCACCAAGTCTAGGTTTGTTTGAGCCCTGTTCCTAAGTAGCTTTGTTAAATCTGAATTTCACTTGCTCATGCTGTCCATGATATGAGGCTAATCTGAAGCAATAAAAATATGCTGTAATCCTCCCTACTCCTCTATGTACATACAGATCAGGCTACAATGTGGTTTTGATTAAGTTAAATGTAATCTAAGTTGAGCAGAAGGGAAAGAAACACCTTGACTTTTTTTTTTTTTTTTTTTTTT
>VWZK01011412.1:28469-67884 GCA_013396935.1 Baryphthengus martii
TTTTTTGGTACAAAGCAGACACCAGTATTGGCTTAATACCAACAAGGACACAGAATTTTTATAAACCAGCAATATTTCAGGAACTTGTCCTAAAAAAACACACAATTTGTTGTTCTGACCATGCTGGAACCCTCGAGTTTCTATGTGTATGCTGTGTGCTTTACTCTCTGTTAAACTGGAAATATCATGTACATAATGTTACTTAGCCAACAGTTCAGACTTATGCCAACCTTACTTGCTATCCTTAAGTCATTAAACACTCTCATTGCCTTTGTTCCTCCTCCCTCCTCTATTTTTCCAGTGTTTTGGGATAAATTTCTAGAGGAGCTCAGTGGGATTTTTGGCAGTCTAGAACTTCTGAGCTTTGAGTCAATGTTTTAGTGGGACTAATTTTGCCATTTCAACCTCTCAAAATAGAAGAATGCTGATACAGACTGAACCCAAAGTATTACAGGTGCATGTTCAAAGCCTTATGATGTTGCTTACATGCAACAGCAGCATTTTAGCCAAGGTGGTGTAGTTAAAGAAAGATTTATATGCAGAGGTAAAACTTTTAAAACTTGCTATTTAATAAAAGTCACTACCTGTAACAGAAATCTTGAGATCTGATAGACACCTGTTACTTTCACCAGTGACAGGACCCCTTTCCAGATGATAAGCTCCTACCGCAGCCCTGCATTGACTTGATTTTAGGGAGTCTTTGCATGTGTAGCAAAATCAGTAGTTTAAAAGGAGAACTCCACTATATTGAATTTACACCAATGTGTGTATTAATTGCAGCAATCTAGCAAACTCTGTCCAAAGAAAGGCACTCATAAAATTTACTTTCACATAGGCCATGACAGCCATACTTCTGGGAAAAAATTAAAGGTTTCCTGACATTTTCAAAGTGTTTTATTTTATATTTTTTTGTTTGTTTAGACTGGTTAGGTAGTGGGAATATGGCACTTTGGCTGCAGCTCTCTCCCTGGGTGGGTTTCTGTTATCTGAAGGGCTTACATTCTCACAAAGCATTCTCTAAATGGCAATTTGTCATCAACTGAGGAGGATTAAAGAGGAATCAGTTACAAGACAGCCTGCTGCTTATATTTACTCCATCTACATCAACACTTCTTCCTAGCTTAGTGAAATCACAGCCTAGTGCATGAGTAATTTGTGTATCTGTAACAAGTTTACCTGATCTTAAGAGCTGATTAAATACAAACCACAGGCTGGAGCCTTTTGTCTCGATATTTGCCCTGTTCTTATTGTCACAAATCACCCATTGATTTCAAGAGCGCAAACATTTCTTGATGATGAAAGTTAATCTCTCTTTCATGCTTGTTTACACTCTGTTCAGTCCAAGAAGCCAGTTGCACTTTTCACCCTGGTCTACAAGTAGTCATGCAAGCAAATGTCCCAAACCTGAGCAACACCCTTGTGTGTCCATTTCTGTTAGTTTAGCTCAGGCCTTTGCTCACTCTTCCTGAATTGGTTATATATTCATTCCAGAACTAAGATCCCGAGACGAAAGAGTACACTGTGAAAACACTAGTAAGCAAAGTGCTGGAATGACGTTTGTGCAAATCCTTTCATTTCAAAACTGTGTCTGATGATACTCGAGCCTTGGGTGCGCATATATCTATGTGTGTGTATACCTGTGTATGCATATGTACACATACAGTAAATAGCAAATATAGAATAGTATAGTATAGTAAATAGGAAGATATTACACATCTCTATAAAGGAAAAGATGCAGAAATATTACTTATCATGAATAAAAATTAAGCACAAAGCTGAGATGTCTTCAATGAGATAGGGCTTGTTTGTTTTCTTCAAATACTTAAGATAGCAAGGCTATCTGGAAAAAAAATAGCCTTGTTTTGATGTATCTGTTAACTGAGCTGCTCAAATATGTGGTTTTTTTCTTCCTGTGGTAGTTCAATGTTCATAAATTCTTTGTTCCATGTTGTGCAGATAAGTAATGTTTTTGGAAGGGTTGAGCTAATGTGAAAATAGTGATGGACTGTAGTGAAACTCAAGTGACACGGATGACTTTTACAGAGTGATAAGAACTGAAGTGAGAGCACATGTCTATAGAAGTTATTATCCGCAGAGCAATTGGTAACTATAATCTCACACGGCAAAACTGTTTTTCTTCAACTAAGTCACTATTCTGACTTCTTATGCTTTATGCATCCATGAAGAGTACAGAGGGAAAATTAGCTACAGCGTATAATCCTAATACTGTTTTAACTCCGATGTACATACATAGTTAAATTTCTAAAGAATTCAATTTTTCCAAGAAATAGTAATGTTTCTCGCATTTTTAGAGACTATTAAAGACTACTGATATAATACACTTAGAAGCCACAATGGTGGTTCTGACCAGAGGTCTTGTGTTCATAGCTATGCCGCTCTATTACTTCAGAAGAATGAAACCATGACGGTGCCACAACATGGAGTCCATGTGAACATTGTCTTTCATCAAACTACCCCAGTCATACTCTCAGATAGACATTGAGATTACAAATCTTTACAGCCCACTCTTCCAGGGCTCACCACAATGCTGTGTGTCTGCTCTGTCTGGTACCACATAATTCCTCAATGTATGTAAATATGAAACTACCTAATTCACAGTATTATCTACCTGTACTTCATAGAAAAAGAAAGAGGGAGAGGGACAAGAAAAGTTCTACTAGGCTGTGAATCCACTAAAGGCTATTTCCTATGTGTACCTGGCAGATCACTCAGGACAAGGTTGATTTTAACTACTGTCCTGGGGACTCAGACTCCTTAAGTGCTACAAAGGAAGACGGCCCTTTTTAGCTTAACTTCTAAGTCAGCACATATCATTGCCCTGACAATTCCCTTCATCTCACTGGCATAAGGCTGAGGGCTTTATTATTTTATTTTTTGGAAGACGCTCATAGGCCTAGTCCAGCATTAAGAAAGTTCACAGGATCCAGTAGCACAGAAGAAACTACTGGTAATAGTTGTTAATATGTTGTTAATGTTGTTAATACGTGTGTGTGCTTGTATGATAGTTTAGGGGAATTCTGCATATAAATCTTTTTACCCCAGGCACAAAGTCAGCAGATGACATATAGTCCACTTACTTACACATTTCATCCCCAGAGAGAACAAAACTATATTAATATTGCCACAATTTTTATCTCTTCTAGTGTGTAAACCTTCATAGTAAGACTGCAATGAAGAGCATTGCTAAGACTCAGTAGCCATCAGCTGGCCAGAAGGTATGTAAGACAGTCTCTGTGTCCTTAGAAAAAGGTAATTTATCAAGGAGTCAGCTTCAACTCTAAGACTCCACAAAAGCCAGACAATATGAGGAAACCTGAAAGAGTCTCTTAAGCAACCATGACTGAAGGGAAATGAGACTTAGCAGTGACATTCTATGCGAGCAGCTAAAAAGCAGAAATATTTGCATAACCTGTTCTGTGTGAGATGGTTCACCATCACTACAGCAGATCCTTGGAAGATTGCCCCAAGGTGTCCATCGCTTTTCAGTCTCTCAGAATTTCAAACCTAAAAATACCAGTAAAAATAGAGAGACATGCTGATGGGCTGAATCTTTTGACAGTGATATGATGCGTGTTTTCCACCTAAGTCAAATCCATTCCCAGTAGACTAACTTCCACCTGCGTGCTTTTGTTTTCTTGCATAATGAATCCATTGTGTGATCAGAAAGAGCATGTCTGCCTGGGCTGGCCTTGGCAACCTAGCATGTCTGAGCACACACTGGACATAGCTACTTACAGGAGCTGGCAAGAGAATCTATGGCTTAGGTTACATGCATGTGTCCTGAACTCTGGTATGTCTTACTTCTAGACACGTTTGACTTGTCTGGCAAACTTGGTCTTGGCACTCAGCCTCCAATACCAGAAAAGAGACCTCCACTTTGGGCAGAAGAAGATTTGAAAAAGACTGAGAAGGGAGGGGAAGAAAGGGAAAAATGTGGTTGTCTTAATGGGCCTTTTCCCATTTGTCAGTGAGGGACCGACATCTTCTAAAGAGCCAGATTTGATACTTAGTCCTTACTAGTAAGAGATTGATATGATATTTCTGTGCAGTATGGAGAAGCCTTCCTTTTAGGGGCATTTTCCTGCCAGTGTAATAACATGAAGAGACTGACAAATGCAAGAGCATTGTGTGCTGCCACTGCCACACAGCTTTTGAAGAGACATTGGGCACCGGAGCATGCTCACAGCTGTGTTGCATTTCAGGTTGCTCCATGTTGTGAGTCATTGAAACATACAGCTGTGTTGCATTTCAGTTTACTCCATGTTGTGAGGCACCAGGGTGCAGGTTTTCCTGGTGGCTTCAGAGGGTGCACTGAAAAGCTTTGTGACACCTGGGTTTTGTTAAGGTTTTCCTTCAGGCATTCCAGATGGAGCATTTCAGTGGCTTTGGCATGGGCTCTGAGGCTGAGACTAGTGTGTCTACAACAGCAATTTACTTCGGGTCAGGAACAGGCTTCTGAAGCTAATCATCCAGTTAACCCTTCCAAATGCTTCTTGGATTGCATCACGGAGTAGTCTTGTATCACAAGAAGCCAATGCTTTTTGGGTCAACATAAACTAAAGGTGCTCTTTGGCATCGCACCTAACATGCAGCAAGTGATAATGGGCTCTTGAAATGTGTGTAATGGGGTTATTGCATCTTCAACAATAACAGCTTAATAGATACGCTTCCATCAAATCTTGCTAATGTAAACATAACTTGTGCGGACAGTTGAGAAATTGAACTCGAGGGTGCTGTTGGAGGCATTTTGTAATGGCTGGTATTTCAGAAGACTGCGAGAAATCACTTTTGAGCTTCCCCATACATAAGGAAAGGTTTCTTTATATCCTTATTAAAAGTAACTATTGTTGCAACTGCAACTCTTTGTTTTCGTGGTGGTTGTTACTACAGCAGTATAGTACTTCAGTAGAAACCCGGGGCTCCCATTGTACTGTGCAATGCACATGTGCAGAATAACCAGATTTAATCCTTTTAGTCTGAGTGCAAAGTCTTTGTTGATCTGTGCCCTGAAGCATGAGAGTTTATTTTGTTTCCATCCTTTATTTATACCAGTGACTTTTGTGCCGTGTTATTGCAATGTATTGTTCAGACGCCTTTCAGAGCATGTACTTTACATTATGGCTTATTCATCATGCTGCTTCTTGAGTGATAACTTGCATGAGTGCTAACATGACAAAGCATCCTCTCTCAATCTTGAGATCTTCACAACAGCTTTTGATAGCATGGCTAATAAAAAAATAAAATAAAAATACAAGTGAATGCTATGCAGGAATTCATACCCGCTATGTTTTTGTACCAAAGGCTGAAGGCCAAGGGCGATCAAGGCGAATAGGTGTACATTTGTATAACACAATCTTCATGCTGCAATATCTTTTTGAGATGATAAACAATGAAATATTAGTTTAAATGTCTGTGTCACTCACAAGTTCCAAACCCACTGAGTTTTGCATGATTACTATCACAGATCTTGGAATCCAAGCTAGCTTTCCCCATCTTTCAATTATACATAAGTGGGGAGTCTCATAAATTCTGAGCCCTTCGGAAATCTTGTTATGTTCCAGTGATTACTATCTGAATCCCACCTACTAAGTGATGATAGATCCAGGCTTCAAGTTCCTAGCAGCTACTTAGGTCTCTTGATTTCTGTTACACATTTGTGTGGTTGACTCTGCTTTTTTACTCATTAATCTGGCTATAACTTAGGTGATCTTTCTACAAGGTATTTAGATAATTAGTGAAGGAGGAAGGCCTGAGAGATACTGAGGTCTTTTGCGTGGAACAATCATGTGGGACCCAGGAGAATACATCCAAAATATACTAACTGACTTTATACAAATCCCTTGATCACATGACATTCTTTACTTGTTTCACTCTCTTTCTCTCATCCTCCCTCATCCTTTATTCCATCTATCCATTATCACTTTCCTCACTGTCAACAGTGCTTAGAATTTTCTGTTGATTGATTTATAATCTTTGCGACAAAGAACAGTAATGCAAACTACAAATGGTAGCTCTTCCCATGTTTTAACCCTCACCCTTTTTTTTTTTTTTTTTTTTTTTCTTTTTTTTTTTNTTTTTTTTTTTTGTCTTAATTAAATTCTAAGGTGTCTCAGGCACCAGATTCATACCTCTCCTACAACAGAACCAAACAATTCCCAGCCAGGCCTGGGCTTGTGCTTCAGTCTTCTGGACTAATTTGGATTACTTCAGAGTATTTGATTAGGTTTAAAATGCAATTCATTTCCTACTGGCAGATATGACCCATAGATACTAATTTAATGTTTATAAAGAATCAAAGCATTTCAGGGGGAAAACAGTGAGCCATAGCAAGCCTATCTACATGCTTAGCTTATCACGTATCTATTACTCTTCATATCAAGTTCTTTCATACATCTGATATTCTAGCACCTCTGAAAACTTCTGAGGATACTCTATTATAGAAATTGTATATTAATATTACAATAAGAGAGGAAGCCAGATGATGACACTCAGAAATGGATGCTTCTAATTCTCTTGAACAAGAATGTTATTCAGGAATGATGGCAACCTGGAAATTATTATTTTTATGTTCATGTCACTAGTTTCATAAAAGCATATGTACTGTCTCCTTCTTGAACTTGTGACCAGTATTTGCTGCTATGTCGTAGCCCTGGATTCTTGGAGTTAGGAGACCCTTGCTTTTATAACCTACCTGAAGATCCTTTCCTTAGAGTATGTGAGTATACCAATACACGTTTTGAGTTTTAAAAGAAAAAATACCAACAAAACAAAAAGAACACCTTGAAATGCAAAGTATGATAATGTTATGGTGTAATGGGAATAGTTGAATAGTAGCTTATACTCATAGAAAGTAGCACTGAATGGAATGAGTCTTCATTATAGGTAACATTTTAGTCAGTATGAGTTAAATCATTAGAAGTAAGCCTGGAAAAAGCAAGAGAAGATTTTGATATATGCTCCAAACTACCTCGGCTATTATTAAAAGTATAATGAGGAGACAGAAGAGAAAGACAGTAGAAATGTCTTTTATTATTATTATGCTTTGCTTATGTTATTTCATGTTAAATATTTCTCAGTGACATTGTTGCAGTTTGCTTTGGGAACTTTTAGACATGCTTGACCTAAAATGTGCACACTGTAAAATTAATTTAATGTTTTACTCCATTTGCCTTTGAACATGGCTCCTCTTCATTTTTTATGGTTAAGTGAAATGTGGAATGTAAAATTCCAGAGTTGGCAGCCATGTGTTCTAGTAGTTATTCATTTCTACACCACAGATTTTGTTTCAAAGGCATGATTCCTGAACTGGATTGTATTTACTTTTCTGAGTGTTGTTCTACAAACTAGCCCCTAAACGTGAACAGACAGTCTTAGTGATTTCTTAGGAGGACCAGAATCTGTATCTTAATACATGGAAAACTAATTTTGAGAATTTTATAAACAAACTTTATATAGATATGCATAAAATCTTCCATTGTTCTTCTGAATATATGGAGTTCCAATATTTCTCCCTCAAAAAACCTCCAAAACATGTCTTTGATTCCTGTAGTTAGTAGGTGAAGTGGGGTTTCCTGTTAAGCACTTTTCCCTGAATGCGAACTCCAACTAAGTTTCACGAGAGAAACAAAACCAGTCAATGAAGAACATCTAAACTCATAATTATTTTCTGTAGTATGGTGCGAAATTACAAGGATTTCTAATTACTTACTGTAGAACATTTATTAGTGCAGATTTTCATCTCTGTGAACTAATTTTATCATATCTTTTGACAGTGATTTTACCTAGCCATAATTAACTTCTGTTTTCACACATTCAGGAGAAATTGAATAAGCGGATGGAAGTCTTCAATAGGCTAAGTGATGGATGCTAATGTCAAACATTATGTCATACAATATAATAATTGTAAAAATTGTCTGACATAATGCAAGTAAATAATGGAGTACAAGATGCTGAACATGTTGAAATTAATTTTGAATGAGATCATTCACTCATTTAGGTCTGAATACTGCCCCCCCACCCCGACCTCCCAATGTCTCTTTGGAGACAACTAATTATGTCAAATGTTTAAGATAACAAATCATCTCAATTATCCCTAATTGCAGATAAACTGACCTCTGGTGAGTGGTTTTGTTTCTCTCAAGTTTGTTCTGCGTAGAAACCAGAGTAAGGAAGGAGGCAGGTGAGCGTTCAGGTATCTTTTACAATAGAGTCAGGGTACAGCTGAGACATGCACAGGCTTTTTTCTCAGGTGACTTATTTTGGGCAGAAAGTTAGATGTCTATCGAAGGTCAAAATGATTGTGCTCCTAGGAGTTATTTCTTTCTTTCTTTTGGCCATGATGAACAAAGGGTGACAAAAATTCTTAGAAGTTTAAGTTAGATTAAAAGAGATCACCCTTATGGACTTGCCTCTAGGAAAAAAAAGAATTCAGACTGTGGCACAATTAAGTTTCCTTCCCAAGGTGGGAGGAATCTTAAAGCAAGAAGGAGCCACTGAACTTTCAGTCCTGCCTTCTAAAATGCCCCAGGATAGAGTACAGTTTCAGTTTCAACCTTGAAAAAATGAGTGTATGTTATAGAGTACTATTACTCCCACTAGGTCTTAAAGGAAGCCTGTTAATGGAACATTCTGCAGTGGGAAGTTGGTGCTAGCATCTCGCATGTTGCAAAGTCAAATAGCTGCTGTCCTGCAGTAAATATTTTGCGTTTTAAGAGGTGTTTATATGTTTCTGATGTTACTGTTTGTTTAGCTGGTAAATATTTCAACTGCTGTTGTCATTTTTTTTCTTCTAGTTTCTAATTCCTGGAGAAATGGCTTGTTCTTATGCATTCTAAACCCTTCAGCCCTCACTGAAGGAATAACTCTTCAGCTGGGGTCTATTTATTTAATCAGAAACTATTTAAAAAAAAATAAATTTAGCAGAGTATTTTCTGACATTCTACACAGAGAAATATTTTATTTTATAGATGGTCTCATTTATGTTGAACTTTTGAAACAGAAGCTCTTTTTCTGTAGCAAGTAAAATGGAAATCCTCAGTTGTTCCAAAACAGAGAAATGGGGTCTTCTCTATTTCCTTCTCCTACCAATGGGCTCTGTTTCTAGTAACAAATTTTTCAGAATGAAGAAGAGTGATTACCATTTAAGAATATGTGTTTATCCTTCTGTCTTTTCTCCGTAAAGCAACACTAACACTGTTTTTCTTAGTTGTATTGTGTTTTCAGAGAACAACAGCTAGACATTTCAGAGATTGATATCATGCTGATAGATTGCTACAGACCAAGAAAAAGCTGCAGTAGAGCCATCATTTTTGTTTCTCTCTGCAAGAAGTCTGCATAGAAACCACTCTGGCGCTGGGACAAAATTCATGGCAAACACTAAGAAAACTTAACATTTCCAACGCGTTCAAGAGCATTCTTTTGGCTTCTGTTCTGCTGCCATTTGCTCACATCATACCACCAATTTTTATGCACTTTATGAAAGAGCTGAGTGAAAAAGCTGTCTGTTTTAAAAGTACCGGTGTTGGTATTCTGCCATCATGCTTCCTACACACATGTCAGGTTATATTAGACTGGAGTAAGTAGACAGTTAATACATGCCGTGTTGACAATCCTCTGTAGAAATTATTAAACTTTTGAAAGGGACAAGTTTTGCTCCTAATAGTCTGGTCCTGCCACACTGAATCCACTTTGGTTCTTTTACTGCAAACCTGAAGAGTTATCCTAGTACGCTACTGTAAATTGTTTTGGTTTTGTTTTTTTTTCCCATTTACTTTACCTTGCTACCTCAATACAACAGATTAGGATCCACTTCACCTTGTGTATGTTCTTCTAGATTCAAAATGATCTCCACTTCTTTAGTAGACAGTGTGGTTTACTCAGAGACTGAAACACAAAAATGGCTAGTTTCTGTGGCTAGCTTGATGAAAATAACTTATTGCATCTTTCACTTTTCACTTTTTCAGTCATTTGCCTTTCCTGTTGGTTTGATTCATAAATTTTTCTGAGCTGAACTGTCTCTTAGTATATCAATGCACAGAAATTAGCATAGCAGAAGCCTAAGTTGTGTTATGAATTAGGAAAAATAAATAGTAGCATAACTCTGCTACTCAGAAGATCTGAAGAGCAACTCTCCAGTTAAAGTAGGTTTACTTGCAAAGAGAGATTTGTTGCACATTTCAGGAATCATCCATAAAGTTCTAAGCATAATCACAAAATCTTTTATCAAGAGTTATCTATGTTTCTATCATGATAATAAATCTTGTTCTTTTTGTCAGTTTACCACTTCTTCTCTATAATGCTGAATACCTCAATAATCTAAATCTACTTCACAACAAAAGCCACTCCTAAAACCCCCACATAGCCAAGGAACATTTAAACTGATTAAAAGAAAATGAGGCAATGCTCTGGGAGAAATATCCATTGGCGACCTTGCAACGAGTGTCTATATGAAATGACATTGAAATTATGGGTTTGACATAAATTGTACAAGCTATATATGCCTTTATCACAAAAGCCATCCATAAAGCTAGGAGCCTAAATGTGCCAGTACACATAAAGGACCAGTTTTTGCTGCAATTACACAGCAATATAAGCACCACAATCCGTCTGGATGGGAATGAATTCAGCAGGAAGGATGAAGCCCGTATAGAGTAGAGTCAGAAGACCTGGACTTCATTTTCAGCACTGTTTTTGTTTGACTGTGTTACCTTTCTGACAATGCATTTATTTCTCCATTAGACGCTTCCTGCTCTGCCCTTGATGACAGCATCCTCTCATTGATTTAAGATCATTATGGGAATCTAGGAATTTAATGTATAATAGAAAGAAAAAACTGTTCAAACAGTCCTGGTGACACCTTAGGCAACAGAAAAGCCTTTTCTGCAGTTGATTTTCTTCTTGTATCCACTGGAGTGAGAAGCCAAGGCTCCAGGGCACAAGTGTATAAATATTGTGCAGGAAACTGTGTCATCATTCCCTTCTCCACAATAACAATGTGTAAGTCTGGGGCCAGTTCCTTGCCAGGCATTTGTCTGGGGTTTTCCAGTAGCAGCAGCTAGGCCTAAGGCTTTTTCTTTGGCAGACTATTCTGATGATCTTTGGCACTACCCTGTTGCTGGTTTGGTTGGCTTCTGTGCAATAGAAATAAGCTTAGACTTAGGCAACTGCTGAAGATCTACTTTGTCTTTCTTTCTGATTTTTTTTTTCTGGTTTGAACATAAAATGCAACACTAAATTGAGGTTGGATTTATAACATGGACCTTGCATTGCAAGAAAAAATGTTGAACAGTAAAAACCCCACAGTTATTATCCTCAATAAATCAATGTTTTTTAATGATTGATTTAAGAAGGTTGGAGTCTTTGCTGCAAAGAAACACACAAAATACTGATAACCAGTGATTCAGTTTGAACTTGCAGGACTATAGGATCATGGAATAATTCAGGATGGAAGGGACCTTGGGAGACTCAGAGCAGGATTTACTATGAGGTCAGGCCAGGTTGCTCAGGGCTTTTTCCGACTGTGTCTTGGATATCTCCGAGGATGGGGTCTGCACAGCCTCTCCTCTAAGTACATTCAAGCTTAACCCCTCGTGTTTCAACTTGTGCCTCTTGTCTCTCATCCTCTTGCCTAGCACCACAGTAAGAAATCCACCTTCTTGATGCTCTGTGAGGCACAGGCTGGCTGCTGCTGAGTCCCCCAAAGCTGCCCCTTACACAGGCTGAACAGGCCCAGCTCCCTCCCAGCTTCACAGGGTAAGTGCTCCAGGGATAATGCCTACCCTGAAGCTCCTGGCCTGCAGCCTGCTGGTGGCCCTGGCTCCTGCAGTGTCCCCTGCCCAGACCCCCAGGGAATTTCTGCAGAGGTGTTCCCCAACGACAGGCTTCGTACTTTTACTTACAGCATCTGTCCAAAACCAGAGCTCCAAACTTCAGCTACCTCATGTAATTAGGTCAGGAATACAACCCTTTTGGTTTTGTAGAGCTTCAAGGACCTTAAATTTTCGTATGGTTATATATTTGTAATTTCACTTATGACTCATTTCCGCATTTTTTCTTTTTTCATTCCCTTCTCCTTTCCTGTGTTCTGAGTCAAGGCTTTGTAAACTGGCTTAGCCACAAACTTTTTCACAAAGTCTAGAGAATGGGCTGGGAGTCATTCAGGTTGCTAAAACTATCTGATCTGAGCCCATATTCAGGCTGAGACTTTCACTTCATTTCATTTCAGTTTTTGTAAAGACATCAAGTTACAAGCAGTGATGTTACTCTTTACCTGTCAGAGGTGCCCTTTTCATAATCTACCTCTATAAGATGAGAATTTGTAAGGCAAATCCAAGGCATATCATGGGCAAGTGTGAGGCTCAAAATGACCCCTGGAGGTTTACAGAGTTCCTGTTCCCACTTAGCCTGCAGCCTTGGGACTTTCAGCATGAGCAGTGAAAAGCTTTAGTTGCTCAGTGCCTCAGTTCGATTGCTACCACTCACAGTTGCCTCATGGATGTGGCATTCCACTAATACTGCTATCTATTTTAATCCTCTGTTTTACAGAAGAAGAAGAAATTAAGCCACAGTAGAATGGCTTTGCCTGTGATAAAGTGAGAAGTCTATAAAACCACATGGAATTCAGAGATGAATGCAACTATGCTGAAGAGAGAGAGGAGGTTTGATTTGGATTTTTTTTCCTTCTTCTTTTCAATGTTTATCCATAACAGCAAGAAAATCTTCTGAAAAATGGTTTAAAGCTGACAGACCAAAACAATACTTGCTGCATAACAGCAGCAAGATTGCCTTTGCAAAATACATCCAATAAAACTGAGATCTACTACTGTTTAAAAATGAGCATGTCAAAGAATTTGACCTAACCCTGATGAATTCTGCTTGAAGTGTTTGTAGTTCAAAAGACTTCAAGCCAGACTGTTTCACTATTGGTTATCTGCATGTGTGACTATCTGCATTTTCTGTGCATAAAAAGAAAATACATGTGTCGGGGCACATAGAAATAGATGTACATATAAACACTCATGCATGCATAAGCACATTAGAATTAGAAATAAAACATGGAGTAGGGCTTTTTTTCAGGAAAAAGTAAAGGCTTTTACAAAAACATTCTCTTTCAAAGCAAATAATTTTATTTCTTTCCACATGTGAGGGACAAATTCAAGACAGGAATATTTTTTAAATTTGTATTCTTTATTTTTGGATTTAGCATGGAAAATCTACCAAAGAGACCTCATTTAAAATCACATAATTCATCTGCCTACGAATGCAGGAGACTGGTGTCAGGACAATTTTCTTCGGTTGATAACCCTTTCACCTTTAAACTCTTTTTTTTTTTTAATTGCAAGCTGTCATGTCTTCTAGAATTGAATGCATTTTACCTACTAATACAAGATCAATTTTAAACCCCTTGAGAAAAAAAAACAACCAAACAAACAAAAAAACCCAACAAAATCCCCCACACTTTGCTATATGTAATTTTCCAGTTAGAAAGGTGCTTATAAGCCATGTAACAAAAACTGAAGTGTCCTTAAGAAATGGTAATAATTTATATTCATCTTGAAAAGAAGTATACGTTTTTCTTGCTGTTCAAAATTGAATCCCTCTAAAGTCTCTTAGCCAATAGTTACAAATCTTTTTTGTTGTAACAGCCAAAGGAAAGACAGCCGATCAAAATCCCCACAGCCCTTTGATATGAATGTATCAACACTACATACCACGTTCAGGCAATTCAATTCTCAAAGCGGTTCTCTTTGGGGCAATACTGGATATGGATCTTCCAAAGATTTTGCATTTGGAACAATTCTTTGAGAGCCAATAACAAAAGCTGGTTTTTGCTTTACACCTAAAATGTATTTACAGCTGCAATTTGTGGAATATGACCACTGATACTGAACTTGTGCATAAGGTAGTGATTTGGGACCAGACTGCTCAATATTCACTGGCTTTGTGACGCTTTTAGCTTTAAGAAGCCTGTCTTCCACTGCTTATAGCATACTTACATTGCTGTGGAATATGCAAGTATATACTCTAGATAATAGTTGTGTTTTCTTCCCTTCACTTTTGACCCAGAAGCTAGTACACACTACAGTCAGTGGCATTCTGGGAGCACAGCTTTTATATTTATTCACATGTAAAATGAGCTCATTTGGTATTTATTCTGGTTTCATGTTATAAATCAGGAAATAATATATATGGGAATACTATAATGTCTAATTGTGCAATTGCTGGCCAATTAACAAGAATCCAGCATCCACCTGGATGGGAGTACCACTGCAATACAAGAGCATCACTTAAATTTCTGACTCTATGAGTATATAAAAATGAGTTCATTGTCTATTGGACTCACAAAAAAAAATAAAAAAATGTATGTATGTGTGTCCCATAATATGAGATGCACCCTCTAATGCTTTACAGCAAAGATTCTGAATCTCAATATTTCCATTCCAGCAACCACTTCTCATTTCCCAATATAAAAAGGCTGAAATAGCCTCTGCTTTGGAGGCAGAGGCCTTCCCTTTTCAGAGCCAAACACAGATAAACAGTGAACAAACTTTTCTTTCTTCCAGCAAAGAAAAGAGAGAAAAGCCCAAAACAACAACAACAAAAAATCTCAGTAGAAGCATTTGGTGAGAGTTAAGCTCCTGCAATCAATAGATAAATCTTATCTGATTTTACCTGAAGGGTCAACATTAGATGCACACCCTTCTTTTGAAGAAACTAAATTCTCTAAAACTTCATTAAACAATTTAAAAGAAAGATGGTCTTTGGAAAGTTATGAACTATTTTCAGAAATACATAAAAGTTCAGTGCCAGCAAAGGCATATTTTATACAACAGAAAAATCAAGCTATTAAATTTGCTTTTACACTAGTTTGTGATTTAATAAGAAATTCTGTATTAGATGCCCACTTTTACAGAAGTCTCAACAAATCATCTACGATCTCTGCTGAGAAGATTTTCTCCCAGAAAGCTGAGAAATGTGTCATGGAAATAGTGAACTAAATCTAGCCTGAAGAAGCATCTTCAGGCTCATATAGCACACCTGTGCATCAGCAGTTTTAATATACTTACCTGTTTCTCTTGCACTGAATTAGTCACTAATTTGAATATACACAGATTCAGACAGAACTACTTTTTTTTTCCCTCATGGTTTCTGAAGGATCTTATCTGTCCAAACTGCAACTAAGTCAGGAGAATTTAGGTAAATAATTTTGGCTAGTGACATCTCACACTGTAGTTTGTGGCCCCTTGGTAATCTGCAGAGAACTACTAACGATTCACACAGAGCATTACTGTGTTCTTATAGCTCTTCTTCCTTCTTGTCCAGGGGTCTCTACAAGGGTTATTAGCACATTTGACTTTTTCCTACATACTTTTTTTTTTTCCTTATAAGAGTTAGAAATAAGGTGCTACAGAATTTGGATTTGTATGTGAATTTTATTCTATGAGATCGTTATATTTGAAAGTGAAGTAAATGAATAAATCATGTTAGATGAGCAGTACTAGAAAAGAAAGAAGTTCTAATTTGAAATGGCAGTATGGACAACAGAGTTGGAAATGAAAGTGCAGACTCTCACTGCAGAGTGAGAATATAAGGAAATTAAGTGATGTGAGATTTTTGGCAGGGGCAAAATTGTGAAGGGCTGTGAAGCTCAGTTCCTAGAGCCAGCTTTTGCATGAATGGCCTTTATTTTCAGGTATCTGAGCTGAAAAAAAAGTAACAAATCAAACATCAGAATGCCCAACTTGGAATGAGGCCCAGAAATGAGTTACCCAGAAAGTGTTGAGAATCAGCCTCTCTCCCCGTTTGGAGATCATTGTATAATACCTGAGAAACCTCAAATTATCTTGTCCTCTTAAATATAAGAAGATTTCATAAGCCTAAGTGATTGTAATATTTCTTTCTGGTGCAGGTTTGACAGTGAGAGTCTTATCATTAGATAAGAGTTAGAGTAGCTACCATCCCACGTTCTACAAACATAGCCAGATGGTTTGAGGACTAGGTAGTGAAAAAACTCAGTCTTCAATCAAACAAAGCCATTTGCATCTTTATTGTGCCATTTGTTTAGAGGGCTGACATGGGATGCCTAACATCCTTAAGTATCAGTTATTTAGGTGGCTGCTTAATTAAATTCTCAAGGCTGCATTTTGTTGGGGGTAATTAATTTTAAACGAACAACAAAACATAAGCCCTTCCTTGCCCTCCTTTTCTCTTAGCAGATAATAATTCGTTATCAGTTGCTTCTGGCTGACCACAAATAACAGTGACAGCTTGAAATAAGTCACTGATCTCTGTAACCCCTTCCCCCATCCTCTACAAATCCATCTCAAAATCTGATGGAAATGAATATAGATGTTTTCTAATAGCTTCAAAAAAAAATATACACTTCTGGGTCCTTTGTATAACCCTTAAGTGTCAAAATCTGTTCAGGAGAATACTCTTGTTTAGCAGTATGCAGAGTTTTTCTGAACAGATCTTACCTATTTATTTTGTACATAAAGCATTTATTATTATTACTTTGTAAAAGGTTATTTATTCTAAAAATTTAGAATAATCCAAAACTAACAGTTTGGGTTCCTCTTACCTTATTGAAATACATCTTTCTTTCTTTGTATACCTAAATGGCCACTCTCATTTTTCAAGGATGTCCTGATTAAAACTGTCAATCAGAAAAAAGCCATGTGCTTTGTATATTGTTTACTGGCCACAGGTAATACAGCAGCAAGGAGACGCTGGCTCAAGCCTGACTTGTGGTTCAGTTCAGAAAAGACTTCTCAGGCAGAAACATTCTTGTGCTTCTCCTTCAGATACCCACTGTCATTCCAAATGCTCATTTCCATAAATGATCTAAAATAAGCACCAATATGTCTGTTTGCTCCCAGCCTGAAAGTTCTGGAGATGCCATTCTATCCCATTTCTAGTGGGGCAAAGAAATGATAAGGGAGAGGAAATTGATATGTTATCAGCTTATTTATTATTCATTATATACTTATGTACATCTGTTTAATATCCATGTTTACCAAATGTAAGAGGCACTTTCTAGTCAAATATGGCTTTAGCATAAATAAGGCTATTTAACAAACTCCAGGGGAGTTGTCATAGGAAATAAATGTCTTTTTTTTATTATTATTTTTTAATCATTTGAGCTACTTAGAAATGGGACTGCCGTTCATATAGATTTCACACAGCTTAAAGCACATTGTGAAATAAAGGTAATATTGAGGATGATGTTGCTGAGATATAATTATTAATTATGAAAGTGATTACAAAAGTTTAAAGTTAATTTACATTTTCCAATAGAAGGTGCTCTACCCTGTAATATATTCACCAAGATTATTTCTCATCTCACATTGTGGTACTTCCTGTGGTCCCAGACAAATTTAGCTCCTACTGAGTGCAGTGGCTTATCTGAGGAGCAACTATTCTTATCTGAATTTCACAAATACCTCAAATGGTAGCTTGTGACTTTGATTACTAGGAGAGTAGACCTAATCAGATTTCTTTCCTCAAAACAGTGGTTCATTCAGGTCCTTCGCTCCAAGAGATCAAAGCTATTTCTTCCCTCTATCTGCAGGGAAGCTCATTAGGGGAAGGTTGTCAGGGTTATAATCACGCAACAGTTTTACTTCTGGGTTATAACACTTTTTCTTTCTTATCAGTCTGTGAGGTCCAAAGTGAGAGAAACAAAGTAGGTATCACTGACATATGATACTTTTAATACTTTCAGAAAGCATTATGTTTAACTAGGTATTTTATTAATTTCTTCATTTTGAAAGCATTTTGCAAATATGTCTCAACTATATAACCAGTTTGGAGGAGGTATTATCTGTCTTCTAATATTTTAAAATCAACAACTATGTTAACAAGTTACTTTCAAATTAAAACTTCATCAGTTTGACTGAATCATATATTTCATGTATTAGCTGCCTGCATAAACTGATCTTAAAGACTAGGTGTCATTTACTAATGTCTTCACCATCATTTCTGTAAACAGTTTCAAACAGAAAAGCATATTAAAATATGTTCCTATTGTAGACTGCAAAGGTAGCCTGCACAGTAGTTAGACTGTACGTCTTGTAGCTACAAGACATTGATGTTGTAACTGAAATGCTTTGTAATTTCACAGCCATTGGATTTACTAGCAAATGCTAGATCCGTATTCCAGTGTCATTTTCTATCTCCCTTGACATTAAATGCTCAGGGAATTTGACTGCTGAGTTTTGATCAGGCAACCACATTTAACGATAATACATTAGTGATGATACCTGGTGACTGCTAGATAGTTTATGATTGCACAGGATACTTGACAGGTAAAACAATAATGTACGATTTCAAACCTGCAAATACATCCTTCAGTCTATTGTATTCAGAGTCCTAGTAAATGCAGATGCAGTACTCATCCAGGTGGTCCAAAAGCAGGATCAAGACTTAAACTACAAATAGTACAAACCATGGTGGCATGAAATACAAACACATTTTTTAAGCTCTTCTAATGAGCAATTAATGAAAAATAACCACTCTCCTATAACCAGGAATGATTTTCGGCCAAATTTTCCTTCTGAATCCAAAACCATAAAAACTGAATAATGTGCCTTATATCTGCAAGAAGTGCATTTTTACGAAAAAAAAATAATTATTAGGATCTGCCTGCATTGAGTAATTGATTGTGAAATGGTGGGACTGGAACAGTCATTGAATGAACTACTCATGGAGCCAAGAGCCAAATGATCACATCTGTATGTGCAAGCCAAACGAATGGAGAACAATGTCATCCCAACACAGTTGCACAACTCCCACAAATGGAGCCAGTGAGCCAGTGCCTACATCACACTGTGCTATGTATCTATAGCCTTCCTGTGTTCTCTAGCTCAGTAGTGATGTAATTTAATACAGTGTCTTATACAGCAGTGTTATTACAGGTTCCTTCACGTTCAGGCATTCCATATTGCACTGGGTTTTCTACCTTGCCATTGGGTAAGCTTCACTCTTTTCTCCTTCATCCTTTTCATGAGCTGATCCATGCAAAATATTTGGTTACTGCCTCTCATGCCCACCTCTGGGGTCCTCCTGCCATTTGTTCTTCTGCTACTGTCCTTTAAATTCCCTCCCCTAGGTCTCTGCTATTGTCTACCAGCAGCAGCTCATTTTCACCACCATTTCAGCCGCCTGTCAGAGGACAAGTTAGTGGGCTGCAGAACTCTGTTCTGCATCACAGTTAACTTTTAAGGGTGACATGTCTCACAGGCAACATGTGTTTTCATCTCATGATCTGTTTTCTCCATAATCAACTCTCTGGAATCTGGTCCCAAAGATATTCTCTGGGCTAATGCAATCAAAATCATGCTTCAGCTTAAAGAAAAAAAGAAGAAGTCATAGAACAAAACAGAAAAAAAAAAAAAAAAGAAAAAAAAAAGAAGACAAAGTAAAAGGAAATTCAGGGACAATGTACACTTGGAGGGCACACTGAAAGGTGCTTTACAGATAAAAAGAAATGTTTTAAAGGACAAGACTTTGCCTCTTCTCCAGCCTGAAATCTTTGTTCACCTATATGATTTCAAAGGTTGAAGTTAGGAAGTAGTTAATAGTGATCTGAATATCAGAGAAGTCGAACATTGCATAAAACCAGCTGGAATCCATTAAAGTTGTGGGTGCTCCAAATCACTCAAGTATTTATGTTCTCCCTCCTAATACCTTATTTTAGAGTAGGTTGTGGAGTTACTAAGAAATATTTACTGAGTTCTCCAGCTCCGTACACTATGTTAGGCAACTCAGAAGTATTCTGTATCTAATTTAAATACAATAAGAATTCATTTAAAAATAATATAGTGATTGGGGATTTCCTGAACTGAGCAAAAAAAGAGTGGAGAGGGCTCTTCTTCACCTCGCTGTGCCAAAGAGGAGAGTGGCTAAGGATGTTTTCTCTGTACATCTACGTCCAATTTACCTGGTCTGCTCAGTGGATCAGAATGACGGAAGAAAACAATCCTGATGCCCTTTCCAAAAACACATTTCCTAAGAGCATAGAGTGGACAATGATTTTATGCATTTGAAAATACAGGAAAAGATATTTTAAACATTTACTTACAAATAAATTGAAAAGGTAATATTTCCTGAGAATGTACCCCAGTTTAAAGATGAGCATGCCAGGATCAAGAACCACCTTGATGTACAAATGACATAAGAAATGAATAATGCTGTTTTAGCACATTCCAGATGGTGGTTTGTCATACTGATCAGTGATATTTTCTAAGCTAAATTTCTCAAAAGTGCCCAGCACTGAACACGTGTTCATATCCCTGTACAAAGCAATAGAGAATATTTGGCCAACTGCACTATGTGATTGGCAGAACATTCAGTTGTTTCATTTTGGAAAAGAAATGTCACTTCATGGAATGGAACTTCCAACAGACTATTCCACTGCCACTGCTGAAAGGGAAAGATTCTCTAATTTTTCTTTATTTAAAAGTAGAATACAATATTATTAAAACATAGGTGTGTGGATATAGACTTTTGAATTCTAAAATATTATCTTGTCAGATTATAGGAAAAAACTAATTGAATACTTTCTGTTGGTCTGTAGACTTCCCCAGCTTGTTCCAATGACATCATTATGGTATTAACAATATTAATTAATTTTACTGCAACAGTTGCTGGTTAATACTCTAAATACTCTTATTGTTTTACCACCTGTAGATTGAAAAATACTTTAACAAAAACTACTACAGAAAATTGCCTTTATTTTCTATGTGGCAACTTTGAAGCATTGTATTTAATTCATTTAGATGGCCAGCAATATGAGTCTGGACAAACAAAAGTAGGCTTCTCTACTTGTTTCAATAACATGAAGCGTAATAATGTTTCAAAGCAAACACTATTATTAGGTCAAGATGTGAGAAGGAAGCAGCAATAGGCACCTCTTTCCTCCATTTTGTACTGGATGTTTCAAAAAGTGGTGGAAAAAATGGAAAAAAAAGAGTGTGCAAGAACTAATGCTGCATTTCACAAGAGAGGAGCTAGGAATAAGTTATCCAGCGCTAACGGTCCTTTGTCATCCTTTCTCATCTCTGCGAGACTGCTGTCAAGTTGCTTACAGAATTTGCCTCGCTTGGTCAACACCCCGAATAAGCTGTTTGACTAAAGCAACCAGGTACTGGGACAGACAACAAAATGAAGGAGGGTTTCTCCAAGGAGACCACTAGGCCTGGAAGGTTTTGTATAATCACAAGACTAGCTCCAGCTCTAACCAAAATCCCGCCATTTCCCAGGAAATTGTTAAGAGTTGTCAAGATCATTTTTTAGTAAGGGACAACCTGGGACATTTTAATTGAAAACTTATTTACGTTTTGCAGATTAAAGTCAATCAGAACAACAAAATATTTACATCCTTGGAAAAATAAAAGCTTAGTTACCCTAGTCCTGGTCTTCCCACGGTGGGGCACAAGAAGGAGAGGAGAGTAATACTGGAGGTGTGTGCTTCTCTCCTGTAAATACTGCGATCCAGCATCCACCTTGGATCTCAGCTGGATATTGTTTTCTCTCCGACAATTTTGTCCTGAGTGAGGATTTCTCAAGATACAATCAGGCAGGAATGTATGAGCTGTTTTAAGAGCAGCTCTTGGACAAGCACCGACATATCTCCTACTGAAAGTATTCGAGATTAGAGCACAACTGAAAAACTCTTGCAAGAAACTCATTGTCAGTTTATGTCTGGTGCAAGGATGGAGCAAACAGACATGTTTCTGTAGCTGATTAATAATTAAATCAGTTAAAATTAAAGCAGTACGTTACATCAGAGGATTTTACTCATCAAAAATCCTGACCATTTTAAATATAATTCCTGGCTGATCATTTCTCACTGAACCATTAATTTGACTGAAGTCTTCAAAAATTTTCAGTTAACTTGGATAAATGAGTGATGATTAACCTATACATCTATTCCCAAACCTTTCCTCAGATTAAGTTCACCCTTTTCTTCACAGGATGTCTTGGCAATTGCTGTGACCTCCATTTCCTTCTAACAATGTAGACATTTGGTAAGATAAGATAAGTTGTTCCTCTCATTTTCCTGCTGAAATTTCTCATCATTAGCTTTCTGGTATGAGCTAACACAGACCTTAAAGAGATCTTAATGCAGACCTACAGCTCCTTTTGTCTGTTTTAGGTTCTTTATCACTGACCCATCAGAAACCCCTGTGGCTTTATTGGATGCATAACATCTGTGCATGTCTTTCAGGCAAGAGCTTCTGGAAAGGAAAAAAAAAGAATTTTTGTGATTCTCTCTAAGTCTCCATTCCAGACCATTTTCCCCTCAATATCACCTTCAGAACTGGTTTGGTATCTCCTACAGACACTGCTTCATTCTCCTCAGATTTTCTTTTTTGTGCATGTGCAGGAGCTTGTATTTATGAACCCAGTGAGGTGTTCCAAGGAAGCGTGACTTGACACATTAACACGTCTTGCTGAACATTCGAAGGCATAGCGTGACACACTGTCAGTGGCAAAGGAAAACGGTTCTTCACTCAGCATGATGCAATGTTCTTCACTTATGTGAAGCGGGAAACTTCATTCTCTGCAAACAGGCTGGCTGTGTATGGGAAACTCCTTAGCTCTGAAATGACGAAGCTTTTCAAATTGTGATGAAGATATGGAAAGAAAGGAAAGTAAGTCTTTGTCTCCATGTTGTTTCAGCTATATCTCATTTTTATTTCTTTTTATTACACTGAAATAATTGATTCATTTGCCTCCCAATGATACAGCTGGTATGAATATTGTTTATAACTTGTTTTCAACATTTAAAGGTCTGAAAATATCCATTAGAGATATCATATGACTAAAAGCTGAAATAAAGGATGACAGAAATCTGGCAGTAACAGAATATATACTATTGTTTTAATTTTAAAGTGTATAGAATTACCTTATTGTTCCAAATATTCACTCACTTTAACTAGCACTTACATTTTTTTAAACAGCATAACAAATATGTAACATTCATATTAGAACCTCCTGAGAAATTGTGACCCATATAATACATATATGTCCTTAATTTTACTTTCAAAGTTAAAAGTTCAATTAAAAAAAAAAAAAAAAGAGCAAAACCACCCAAATTTTTCACCATTTATTTTTAAACTGGAATTTTATAAAGTATATTATTTATTGAAGGGCTGTGGAATAAAAATATTTGAGTTTTATGAAGATCAAATAGATCAAGTCAAAGAAAATAAGTATTACCTTACAAAGGGAAAACAGGTGCAAAGAAAAGAAGTAATTTGCAAACATCCTTTTGTAAACTAGAGGCAAAGCTATAAAGAGAACCCAGTGGTTTTTAGTTTGCACTCCAATATTCTATTTGTTCAACTGTACTGCTCATAATAAAAAGAAATAATTAACTCACAGAAGATCATTTTTTTGTGTATGTGTCTTTTTGGTTTGGTTTTTGTTTGCTTGTTACAGTTGATTTCAATGATTTTTATGCACAACCTTTGGTTACTGACTCCTGCATGTGGCAGATAGCAAAACACTGAACAGTTCTATAAGATGGAGGTTGGAAAGCCAAGAAGTACCATTTTTACGATCTGTAGATAAAGAACACTTTCTGTTTCCCAACAAAGAGCACAGACATAGCCATCACAGTATCTGCTGCTTTCCTGGAAGAGTATTAAATGTGTTCCATACTCTGACAATGGTGGATAGATGAGGCACACCAGGTGGAAGAAAAATGAGAGTCAGGATAGACAGCTGCACACTATCATCATATTAGGCTTGAAGAAATTCCCCTAGATGAGTTAACAACTTTAATATACTGTGTCAAGATGAGAACAACAAAGCTGATGAAAGGGCTGGAAGGAATATCCTATGAGGAGTGGCTAAGGACTCTGGGTTTGTCTAGTTTTGAGAAAAGGAGGCTGAGGGGTGACATTGCTCTCTACAGCTTCCTGAGGAGGCGAAGTGGAGAGAGAGGTGGTGATCTCTTCTCTCTGGTACCCAGTAACAGGATGAGTGGGAATGGTTCAAAGCTGCATCAGAGCAGATTCAGACTGGACATTAGAACACATTTACTTTACTGAGAGGGTGGCCACACACTGGAACAAGCATCCTAGAGAGGTAGTGGATGACCCAAGCCTGCCAGTGTTTAAGAGGCATTTGGAAAATGCCCTTGATAACATGTTTTAATTTTAAGTCAGCCCTGAATTGTTCAGGCAGTTAGACTAGATGATCGTTGTAGGTCCTTTCCAATTAAAATTTCTTGTCTAGTCTAATTACCATTTATTCTATGAAGAATTTTTCAGTGGGAGAGTGTAGGAGCGGAGTGTCCTCAGTATGAAATTGTGCTGCTTCTAAGAGGCAATTGGTTGGGCATGGCCATAAAGTGGCCATGTCACACTTTTATGTCTACAGTAATTTATGTTTCCCTCAGGTAGGGCTTTCTGGTCACAGCTCATGTTGTTGGCCTTTCCCTAAAAATTCCTCTGGCAGAGGAGGCGAAGGCATGCAGGGATCTCTGGAAATGGAAAAAAAGACTTGTGATTAAGATGGGGACAATATTGGGCTGCAAGAAAAAATACCTTCTGTCTTCAGATGCATTTACACTCTGAGCCCACTGTGGAACAAGCTTTTCTTTTGTTACACCAAAGAAAAGTGTTTTTACTGTTACTGTGATATGTCTGAAAGACCTGAGCCCATATTGTCTAAGAATTGTTCAACTTCATTCTCACTGTTCTGGTCATAGACAATTAATTTTTATTCACTGGTATTGCACAAATTGTGTCATATATATGTGTAGTAGCAAGCTTCAATTTAAAAAACAAGCTCTGGCAGGAGCATTTTTAGTTTTGCCTAGTTTCTTTAGGCTAAGAGTTTGTGACATGATAGTATGGTACTCATATTGGCCATTCAAAGTTTTGGGGTAACATTTCAGAGTTACTGAGCAATCTCCAGAGATCTATCTCAAAACCAAAAGACTACATGTGATCTATGCTGATTTTGCACAAGTTTAGTGTCATGTCCTTATTCGACTACCCCACAGAAAACATTTTACCGTAGCGTCAAGGTACCTTATCAACATTCTTCCTAGATCTTTCCTTAAAGACTTTCTCTTAATTCATGAAATGACCTCAGGGACAGAGCTGGAGCTTGTCTGTGTGTATGAAGGGTGGGAGAGGTATTCAAGCAAAGATTTTGGGACCAAGTATCTGAACTTGCTACCTGCTTTTAACTACCACAGCTGAAGAGGACAAAATCATGTACTCTTTTCTCACTTCTTTCATGGGTCCGTCATCTATTGTTGAAAACACATAAAGAATTTTGTATTATGATGTAATTTATGTAACTTGTCCAAAACAATATTAGATTTATTCCATTTGCTATATGAAAGATATTGTTAGAATGCAGTCCATTTGGCAAAATTTGTCTCATAGTTCCAGGCAAGGATTCAATCACCTGTTGCTAAGATACTTTAAAAATATTGTCTGTTTTTAAATGTTCCTTTTTAATTGAATAAACTGTTAGTTTGAAATATTGCTGTAGAGGTTAAAAAGGTTTAGAGAATCGTACAACTTTTTTTCTTTTCTTTTTTTTTTTTTTTTACTAGAAAGCAAATTTTATAATGGCTTAAATGAAATAGCTGCAGCTTTTATTCATTCTGTTCTTTAGTTAGACATTAAATGATGTATTGAAATAATGACTTCTTGAATATTTGGGAACACAGTTATTAGAACATTGTCACAGATCAACTTAAAATTTTCATTACCAGTATATTTGATTGACACTATCCATGTCAGCTCTAAACGAATGATTTCCAGGATATGAAACTGCCCTTAAGGGTTCTGAAAATGTACAGGAATGTTACACTGACACTAGCACATGTTACTTCTGTGTAATGGGGCTGAAAGCATAGAATTGTATAATTACTATCACTGTAGCTTTAGAATTATAAAACATGGTAATAGAAAACATTAATCATTTATTTTTATTTTTTTTTATTCTAATACTAACATATCCCTTCTGTAAGAAGGATATTCCCAGGAACTGAAATTACACTGATCTAATATTTGATTGCTAAATTATGAATCTGTTCTATGTGAAAGTCAGACAACACAGAACAGTAGAGTTCACCTACTGAGTGGATTAATCTTTATCTCATTGCAGTAGAATTTACAGGCAGAAGGAGAGTTCTGCTTACCTAATAAAATTGCACTTAGTATATTAACACTTTTCAGCACTCAAGCTTACAGGTAAATACTGAACAGGATTTTGGAGCCTGCAAATAATTAAAGTTCTGTCCTTTGAATTTATCTTTTGTGGTCTATAAAGAAGAGGCTGTGTTTTATACCACTTTTCTGACTGCTCAGCTGGAAAACTGAGTGATATCCAGTAATTTAACTATCTAATTTTTATATTTCACTGAGGATTTTGTCATGAAGCAGTTCTGATGCAAACATGAGACAATAAAACCATATTTTTTAGATAAGGGAAAAGATGACAAACTATATTTCCAACATTTAACAAATCTGAGACAAAAATAATAATAAATTGCATAGATCCAGACTAGTTGTTACTATTGAGATTTGTTTTATCCCTCTATAAGGAAAAGATCTGGTGTAAAAATTGGATCTGATTCCATGCTAAGCTACCTCTCAAAGATAAAGTTTTAAAAACACAATTTGAAACAACAACAACAAAAGAGTAGATGCAAAATATTTGATCGTTTTGGGGATTTTTTGTGATTTTCTTTTTTGTTTGTTGGTTTTGGATTTTTCCTTCTTTTGTCTGCTATTTAAAGTAAGTCTGGTAAAGAAAAGGAACAAATCTTGCATTCGAAGTGCTGATTTATTATTTTTTTTTCCCCTGAAGGCTTCCCCTTTGACTTTTTATTAGCCCTATGAATAATGGGCTCATTTAGCTGGGAAGATACTGCTGGTAGGTCATGAAGTCCATCTCCCTGCATCACAGTAGGATTGATTGCTTTACTCCTGAGCCATTCCCAAATAGATGGGTGGCCCAGTGTTGAATACTCAAGTGATGGTGATTCCATGACCCCTGTTGGCAGTGTGCATCACTTCCCTCAGAGTTTATCTATTTTTTTCCTAACATTTAACCTAAGATTTCTCAACTGGATTTCAATTTCAATGTCATTGTGTTCTCTCTTTGAGGATGAGTGCAAGCATTTTGTCATCTATTTTTATTAAAAACATCTCTGCAAGAAGTACTTCATTATGAATTTAAGAATTCAGGTCAGGGTGGCTGAAAAGTTTACTAAAGTCTGCAAGACTTATCAGTTTTGACAGTCCATATGACTGTAGATGTGCATAGTTTTACTATCAACATTTTAAAAGAAATATTTCATCTACTGAAAACCTATAGTTTACAAATTAGTGAATTACCAAAAGAATGTTGTAAGAATTGAAATTTGTTGCAGGTGCTAATTTATGAAATTTTGCAAGCACATGGAAAAAAACTCTAGCAGAAAATTTTAGCAAAACAATAGAATAAATTTCCTAATAAAAGAGACATAAATATAGGTACTTAAAAATCTGAGCAGCCTCTTCTGAAAACTTCATCTGGATTAAATTGTCTACACAATGAGTCTGCTCCCTAACAGTCATCTGTCTGAGGTGTCCAGAGAAAGAGGTTATTGTGACTAAATCTTGATGTCTTCATCTGAGCTGTTTGCCTACACTCCTTTTACAATGAATGAAGAAAAAAGTCTCTTCTCCACTGTGATTCATATTGCCTTAATATAGTTTTCTAATATGGATCACATGAATCATGCCTCAAAAGTTCTTATTTTCCTTCCTTTGCTGATAAGCAGTCTGGAACAGTCATCCTCTCTGTAGACAGCTGCAGCTGTAGACAGCTTGAGGTAGATGAGATGAACATCATCTTACTGTCACTTTAACTAGCAGGTACCTGCAAACACTTTTTTTTTTGAGCTTAAGAAGGCATGTCTAATACACAATCTGATGGGGCTAATTTCTTTGCTTCATCATTGTGAAGAAGTGTGTTTCAGACTTTGGCTAGAAGTTGACATAAAACCTAATGCTTCCACTCATTGAGAGATTTACTACATTTTAAATTGAAATCTCTCTTTTTCTGTCCTTAAAGAAAGACTGGAAATTTGCTCTTATCAGCTAAAGCGACGAGGCCAGGAGGTTATTTCCAAGCACTATTTCTAATCCATGAAGCAGTTAAGTTTCTTGTGATTCCAGGGGATGAGAAGGCTTCAAACATATTAGTTAAGTTTGTTCAGAGAGGTTGGCTCTGACAAATTTGTGGAATGGAGGCTGTACAGGCTGTAGATGGATATAAATGTGTTCTCCACCTGCACACATGCACAGCAGCATTGTCCAACTCTGATGTATTTCAAATTGATTGAAACTATAAATAGTGCTGCTGGCAAAACTGCAAACAGTAACTTCTGGACTAAACTTCAGCCTTTGCACAGTGAAGTCAGTCAGATCAGTGAACAGTACAGTTTGTTGGGTTTAAGGTATGTCGTTGAGTCCTCTACTTCTCATAACACTGTCAGACTCACTTCTGTTTAATCTCATGCAGTAACAAGCTAACAGAGTTTAAATAAAAAATTCCCAGAATTAAAACCAAAAGTGATTATCCTGAAATCCCCAAAGGCCCAGCTGTTGCCAACAGTTAACCATTGATGTGTGAGAGTGACCTGGAGGTCAAAAAGAGATGCCTGTCGCTAAGAAGCTTGGTTTGCGCATGGATCAGAGCGGTGACTTGACACGTTCTGCCTCTGGCAGATGACGGGATGTGACACTGGCAAAGGTTTAAGATTGTGAAGGAGAAAAGAAGACAACAAAATTTTTGATGCACAGCTTTTGACATGCGCCTAAAATCAGCTCCGTAGGACTTGTCTGCCTTCTGGTTAGAAGAAAATCAGAGAAACTAGTCCTCACAAGATAGGTCCCTGAGTTTTACAGTTACAGCTTAAATTTTCATCCCAAATATGATTTTTCAATTAGAGAAACATGACTAAGGCTCATGTTTTCCAACCAGCTGTCCCAAAATTTCTGATCTTACATCAGCCACTGCCCTGCTGTGTGACTGCAGGCGATTTCTCAACTCATTTATTTTCATTTATGATTATTTGTATTGCTGTACATGTAGGAGCCAAGAGCCCTTTGTGCCAGGTGCTGTAAAAGAGAACAGAGGACAATTCCTGTTGGAGAAAGCTGAAAGTCTACAGCTAGGGAACTGGGATGGACACAGACCGACACCTGAGGACAATAAGAAATGATTGACATCATATTTCTGAGCATGCTAAGTAATGGCCGTAACATGCCAGCAGCACGTCAGTGTTTTCTGTATTGTATAAAAGTATCTTAAAGAGGAGACAAAAAAAACATGTAATCTGATGGCTACAGGAATTTCCTTCAATGGGTGAGAGGAAGGTGGAAGAACAAAAGTGCTTATGAAGTCCGTGGGAGGAGGATATGTGCCAAACAGCCAGGAAATGGTGAATGTCCACCCATGGCTGTCCTGTGGTATGAGGGAAGAGGAGGAAGGCTGCAACAAGACAGTAGTGTGGACAGGGTGATGGTCTACAGGAGCAAGTCATTTGGCAGGACAAGATTTGTCAAGGCCATGGAACACAGCAGTATTCAACACATGATGATGTAGTGAGAGCTTCCTTGAGTAGCAGTCATGGATGTTGGTGAGAAAGTTCATAGTTTAGAAATGTTAGGCTGAAAGAAGACATTTGAGAGAGAGCTTGGATAGGAATACCCACAGAGATATGGCTCTGTGGCTGCATGTAAATTTTGAACTTAAATGACAGGGCTGATGGCAGGGTGGTGACACTCCTATTCTTAGACTTGTCAGTATTGTAATCTCTTTAGGGAAAGCTCTGGATTTTCTGTAACACTTAGCAGGATTTGTCCCCTCCTGCATCGTGGCAAATAGCTAATAGAAAATACAGTACATAAATAGGTCCCTCAGCTCTGTTTAAATTAATTTTATGGATCTAGGTGTTGAAAAGCTCAATTTGAAGACTTAATTAAGAAAATAACAAACAAATATATCCACGACACCTGCATATACAATGAATTCATTTTCCCTGGCAAAACGCAAAAATACTCATCTCCACATTTAAACTAACACAACTGTTAAGCTGACCACTAGAATTCATGTGATTAATATTTATCACTGCCACGTCCGTAGTCCTCCGGGATTTAATTCAAAATGTGACTCTTTCCTAAATCACAGCACTTAAACTTCTAATCTTGTTTGTTTGTTTTGATTAAACAAAGATGTTCTGCTTTTTTTGTAGAAGTGATGTCACCTAATTGACTACATGTTGGTTTAGCCTCTAAAGCCATAAAATGTGATTCTATTCTTTGTAGCTTTTAAGCTTGATTAAAGCAAGCTCCTCAAGTTGTTCTCTAATAGCAGGCTCCCCAGAAATGGAGAGAGATTCTCAAGTGGTTTAATGTTTAGAAAATGAAGAAACATCTCCACCCCCTCATGTAACCACAGGAAACTAAGTATTAAAGTTGGGGAGGGGGAAGGAATGGGGAAAAAGAGAAGTTCATTCTCTGTCTTCCCCCCAAAAAGTGAACCACAAAGGATTGTTTTCTTTTCATGTGAAGAAATTTTCAGTGTTTCATTTCCTTAGTTTTCTATATGGTACGAGCAAAACTCTTAAATCACTAGTTAGCGGTCTCGATCTAAATCTCATCATCTAATTATTTTTACAACGCATTCTTGGAAGGGTAGAAATGGTTCTGCCAGGAGATGTTTCACAATAATTAGGAGCCCCAATGGGTCTCTTAAGAATGTTTAAAGGGTTCCATATGCAGGCTGCTACAGGGAACCATGCTGTACACAGCTCTTCGTTTGAAGCAATAAGTCTTGACAGTCCTTGTTGTATTTTATTATAGCAAACAAAATCCATGCCAACCAATCAGGTTCCTGGATGTCTTGCAATTCTTTACTGGGAAAAATAACAGCAGAGATCAGTTAGCTACAAAGACACTGTCATACTCATGCAAATATGAGCTGCTTGAAAAAACGATTCTCTCAAAGACAGTTCTTTGTGGCACAGAGACAGCATTAAAAGGTGCTTTTGGTAAAGAAAAGTGCGCTAAAACCAGTGCATAAAGTTTTTTGCTTCCTCATTCATGCAATGAACATGACAAATTGGCTTTTGAAGTTAAAATGTATACAACGAAATATGACTTACTAACACACCTAAACGGCCACATCGAGAAGCTTAACCCTCCACCTATTGTGTGTGTTAACCAATGAATAACTGCTGCACACTGTTTAGCTGAGTATGCCTTGTTTGCATAGTCTTTTTGTGTATAGTAAGAGATGTCTGAAGGAAATGTCTCACACAAAGAGAGTTACACCATACACTTAATGAATTTCTTTGTATACGATATATGCATGTTAAACAGTAGATAGTTACTTGAGTAACAACAAGGGAAACAGAAAGCTAGAGCTCTGCCACAGTGAAGGATTCATAAGACAGTATTCACTACAAACACACAAGCTTAATAGGTAATGGAAGTAGAGAAGGAAACAGAAAACTCTCCATTCAAACCATCACTATTACTACAAAGGCCTGTCAAGAGAACTCAGCTTTCCAAGAGCTTCCTCTTCCTTCTGAGTCTCACATAGGGCTCTGACTTCTCAGCGAGCTGTTGGGGAAACTTTGCTGAAGCTAAGTCTTGGTTGCGGAAAGTAACACAGCATTTTTCTGGATAATTAGCGATGTATGTTTTCAGAAATGTTATTTGCCTGCATATGTGAAATATTTGTGGCCATATTATGCATGCTGTAATGTATGCACACAATTTCATATGCCTACATTTTTAAATCTAGTCCATAATGTCTTTGTGTTACTATACAGACACGTCTCTCGTGTCCATTGTAAAGTTATTGACTAGATCTCTGCTTTTATTTTAAATAGATGCTTTGGCAAGGACTCAATTTGAGACATTGCAATATTGTACATATTTCATACTGAGAACTTCATGAGGGGTTGCCCAGTATTTAAATATCACAAGAAGTGAATTATTTCACTAACATACTTCACTAAGAAGGTTAATTTTAAATATTTATACATTTTTGAGAATTTATACGTTTCTTTTGAGAAGGTGTTTTGAAGTTTTATAGCCATCATTTTAAACTTAGTTGAGTTATTCTGATAATTTCAGACGAAATTTAGAATTTGTGTGAGCTTTTTGATTCATTGTTTCTCTTAGAGTTTTTAAAGAGTGACTTGAATATCTGTTCTTTGTGATGTGGGAAGAATATCATTACCATCATTCAATAAGAATTGTCATTGCCCTTCCCCTACCACATATAGGACAGATAAATATATATATGAAAGAGACCATAGGGATCTTTGTGTTCATCCGCCTACAAGAGCAAGGCATCACACCGCATGTATAGTAGCTCTGATTGCTCCACGTACACTTTTCATAGATGCAAACTTCAAAGCATAGGTTTAACGTAATACAAATACAGTGAAAAACCCAGCCCCAGCACATGGTGTCCAAGATACCTTCAGGGTGTTCTTTAGGGATTTAAAAAAGGAGTGTCTTTTTCTATATATATAAAACACAACATCCTTATTGCATCAGTCTTGATTTCTGGTCATAACATCACCCTAGGCAGTTATGCAATCTTTTCTTTATCTGAAGTTTCAGGTTCCACCTTGAAACAATTTAGGTTACTCCTATCTACGTTCTTTAGAAAGCTGCTCTTGAAAATTATGATGCGGATGACTAGGAACCTTCAGATTTCTACTCAAAGTTCTTTCATAAGCATTTTATGCTCATCTGGTCCTACACCATTATCAATTTAAATGAAATAACAATTCCTTGTCCTTCACATTTATGATCCAAATCATTTATGATCTATTGCAAACAGTTGTATACCCTAGGGTTTTTATGAGTCAAAATCAACTAAGATTTTGCAATCTGTTTTCATGAAGTAAATACTTCATTATATTAATCACCTGTTAACTTTCACCTGTCTTTATTACCATTTAAATGATTTTAACATAAGTGATCAGAATCCTATCCATTAAATGTTACCTTAGCATTTCATAGTGATAGTAATTCTTCCCATCCCTGTCACTATTCTTATTAGTCTCTCCTCTTAACTGGAAAGTAATTTCAGTTAAAGTTTTGTTTATTTGGTTTTTTTGATGTTCAAATCCTTAATCTCAGTGTAGTAATCTGTTGATTTGATCTCTTAGTTTGTCTCTTAAAAATCAAAAACATTACTTTGATTCTGTTTTGTAATTCTAAAATCAGTTTAATCAGGTCATGATCACTTAATCCAAGAACAGTTTCTGTATCCACCTCTTTTATCAAAATCTTGATCCTTCGATCTCACTCCCTTCATTTAGTTTCCTTGCCTGAGAGATCTCTTGGAAGAGGAGACAGCTAGTCATCCCAGGCTTGAAGCATTCCAGCTGGGACTGGTGCAATCACTCAGGAAATTTTATTGCCTGACTTTTAGTAGTAGTACATGTAGTCATTTTTTTTTCCTTCCCAAAGACGCTCTTCCTCCCCTCTTTCCCCCTCCCTGCCACTTGCCATTCTGTATTATCACTTAATTATTATCTATTTTGTATTGTACTTTTAAGAAGCCTATTCCAGGGGCTCCTTAGACCATGTCTCTATTTTGAGAAAGTCTAATTCATAAAAGTCTTCTTGAAGGCAAACATCCTAAAATTCCCTGAGAAGTGCCATTCTCAAGCTATTTGTGGACCTCATTCTTTTTCGCCATGTGTTCACTCATCTTGTCTAAAGACTTAGAGATTCTTGCTCTTCTCATTGTCTAAGTTATCATAGTAGCTTTTGATCTGTGTCATCTGAAGACTAGTCAAGACACTTGTTCCAGAATAAACAACTAGTTCCTAACTCCAACCAGATCCTCTTGAAAATCAGAAATATTTCACATACTGGAAGTATTTTGTATTCTTTCTCAATCCTCACCCTAGCAGACCTGTCAGGTAATGAATCCAAGCTACGTAGAACGATTCCCTGTCAGCAGTGATTCAAGTCCTTCTCATGACTTTTCTGTTCTTTCACGTTTCAGGCAAGACTTTACAAGAAAGTAAACTTTATTGGGAATCCTCCCCATAAACTTCCATAACTCCCTACATTCAATCAGCTTCAAGGAGGAATGATCAATGGACTGTGTGCAAACCGTAGCTTTGAAGCTGAAACATGAAGCAATGAACTATAATTCCTTAAAGTGTACCTCTCTGGAAAGAAAATACATCTCTGGAATTGTAGTGATGTAGAATAATTTAAATTAGAAAGAACTCTCGAAGTCTGAATGCCTGCTCAAGCAGGGCTGGAGTCCAAACTAGGTCAGACTGCTCAAAGTATAGGACTTTGTCTTCTCAAGTTTTGAGTATCTCCCAGAATTGAGATTCCACAGCAATTCTATGAAATCAGTTCATATGTTTAATTGACATAGTTATGATTTTTTTTCTTTTATATCAAGCCAGAATCTCAATTTTTGCAACTTAGTGCCCACTATCTGCTCTCTTTTTGATGTGCACCTGCCAAAACTGTCTAGAACCATCTCCTCTACATCTGCCTAATATTTGGAGAACAATTAGATTCCGTTTTAGCCTTCTCTCCTCCAGGTTAAGCAAATCCAGCTTCCTCAGCCTTTCCTCATGTGTCCTGTACTGTGGAGCCCTACTTATCATGGAGATTCTCCACTGAGGTTTCTCCTGTACACCAATGCCTTTTTAGTTTTGGGGACCCAAACTGGACACAGTGTTCCAGCTGCAGCCTCATGAATGCTGAATCAAAAGAAATCATCATTTCCTTTGATCTACTAGCCATGCTGTTACTGATGTAGACCAGTATGGGGTTAGTCTTTATTGCTGGAAGGGTGCAAAGTTCAGTCCTCTGCAGCTGAGAAGGTGAAAAGATTATCCTGTAACAGAGCAGGAATTTTAGAGCACACTGACCACTGCCATGGTATTTTGCACTTGGGAGGTCTCTGAAGCAGCTGACATGCACAGCTAACTGAAGTGTCACACAGAGATCCTGTGAAGCTGTCATTTGTGGAGTAGATTCTTTTCTCTAGAGCTCGGAATAATATTATGATTTGTTTGGCAGCTATTTAAAAAGGTATTAAAAAAAAAAAAAGAGGGATGAGCAAAAGTAAGATTCAGAGCAAATAGAATGTTTCAAAATATACAATATTGTTCTTGAGAGTTTTTCTTATTATTATATTCAATGACCCCAAAGTACATTAATCATAATTTTGAATTGAAACACTGAATACTTTATTTTAGAAAGCATCAAAATAAAATATCAGTTTTTGTTGTTAGGTTATTTTTTTGCTTGCTAAAACAGTTGACAAAATTGAAGCTGGTACGCGCAATATTCAGATCTTCCTGTTCTGGGTGAAAAAGCTTAAAGTTGAGATCCTCCAGTCATTCCATTATAGATTCTTTTCATAGAATCATAGAATGGTTTGAGTTGGAAGGGACTTTAAAGATTGTCTAGTTCCAACCCCCCTTTCATGGGCAGGGACACCTTCCACTAGACCAGGTTCTTCTCCATCTTTTCTGTAGACCCTCTTTAAGTATTCAAAGGCCACTACAAGGTGTCTTGGGAGCCCTCTCTTCTCCAGGTTGGACCACCTCAATTCTCTCAGTCTGTCCTCATAAGGAAGGTGCTCCAGTGTCTGATCAACTTTGTAGACCTCCTCTGGACCTGCTCAAGCAGGTCCATGCCTTTCTTAAGCTTGGGTCCCAAAGCTGAACACAGTACTCCAAGTGGAGTCTCACAAGAGTGGAACAGAGAGGGAAAAATCACATCTCTCACCTTGCTGGCCACAATTCTTTTGATGTAGCCCAGGATACAGCTGGCTTTCTGGGCTGCCAGCACACATCACTGGCTCATTGCTGGTTTTCATCAACCAACACCCCCAAGTCCTTCTCTACAGGGCTGCTCTCAATCCACTCATCACCCAGCCTGTATTTGTGCTTGGGATTGCCCTGATCCAGGTGTAGGACCTTGCACTTGGCCTTGCTGAACCTCTCCAGACCATCAAGGTCCCTCTGGATGGCATCCCTTCACCTGCCACACCTTCCCTCCAGCATGCCAACCACAGCACATAGTTTGATGTCCTTGGTAACCTTGCTGAGAGTGCACTCAATCCCACTGTCCATGTTGTTGACAAAGACCTTAAACAGCACGGGTCCCAATACTAACACCTGAACAATTCCGCTCATCACTAGTCTATTCAGACATCAAGACATCGACCACAGCTCTTTCAGTGTGACCACCCATCCAATGTCTTATGCACTGACTGGATAAAAGTAGGGACTGAGAGGTCCATTTCCATCAATTTTGTCTGGGAGCTAATCTGAGAAATGTATGGGCTGGTGGATGAATGGATCTAATCAGACTAATCAAGGTGTTGTTATCCATCACACTAGTATAAAAACACAGTAGCTTCATTGCAACACAGATAATCATAACTAACAGGTAGCCATAATTAATTCTACAATCCTGATGTCAAATGGAATCTTGTTTTCACTGGTGTGTAATATTTCCAGTAAAGATACTGAAAAAAACATACTGCTTGATGTAAATAGAATAGCAGAACTTGGCCCTAGGTGAAAGAATATATTCCAGACTGCTGTAACTGGATATAGTCTGAGCTGCTAAAAAATCCCAAAATACTGATAGAAAGTTCTATGTAACTATCTATCTCCTAAATAGGAATTTGTGGCCCAAAACTGCAGACACCTGTGACTGCCGTATTCTTGCATATGTTGAGGCTGATATTTTCAGCTTTCAGTAAAGGCAAAAGCATTGTTTGATGAAAGTTACCTGTATTTGTTTAACACAATACAGACCTCAATTATTAGAAAATGCCACTTGAAGCAGCTTTTGTAACCAAGTACTTGGCTTCGTGCCCAAAATTATTGGGTAACTATTTGCAGATTAGACAGGGGGACTGAAGACAAATGGTGTCTTGAAAGTAAAAATGTGACCTTTCCCAAACAACATGATGCTAAAATGCTAAGCGGGAGATAGCCCTGCAGTGTGACTTGAAAGAAAACCACAAGTTGTGTTTGCTTTTCAACATCCACAAGCTATTATTCTGTAATAACAGAGGAAAAAGTTTTCTCCAGGCAACCCTTCCAGTGGTTGCAAACTGGAAATAACTTCCAACCACTAAATGATGTGTAATTTTTTTTTTTTCCTTCTATTTCATGCATGTCCATGTTTGCACAGCAGAGCAAATGCACTTCTAAGGATGTGTCAACTGCAAATGCAAAACAATTTACCCTGATGAACAGAAATATGCCATCAGTTGCACACACATTACAAAGGAAGCAATCTATAGGAGCAGTTCCTATTAGACCAGAGGCAAGTCAAAGCCTTCACATGATTTTCTGGTACTTCTTTTGTAATCATGGGCAAGTCACTTGTAACATCTCTGTACTCTAGTGCTTTAAAATGTAACCCAGCAAGGATGGTGAAAGATGGTGCACTAGGCATTGAGTTAGGCTTTACTTTTCACTTTCCCCCAGCGTTGGAACTTATTGCCGCACGTACACTACTGGCACAACATGGAAAAAGGTAAAATTGGTACTGTATTAAAATCTTTCAATGTCAATTTTTGTATTTTTAATTTATTAACACAGTCCTACATTTTTGCCCTTTTTTTCCCACTTGATAGTAATGTTTATCAAGAGCTGGAATTTTTGAGTGTTTATTACTTAGTCATTCTTTCAGCTACATTATGGAAAAGGAGGCAACTAAGAATAAATCTGGGCACTTATTTTATGTATACTGATTTGCAGCATCAAAATCAAGCTATAAGCTTGTTTTTTACCAGAATAGTTTGATTTTTACTTAAGTATTTTGTTGTGTTTTGAAGATCTCATGAGCTGAAGAATGCACTATTTTCCTTACATAGAAGTATCTTATTTTACCCAGTCATTCTGTGTCTATGGTCTCCCCTCTCATCCCCCTCCCCTGTTTTTAAAGAATTTATTTCATGGATTGCATTAGATGCTTGGATTGTAAAAATTCATTTTAAGATAGTTGTCCACTCTAAAACTTGTGCTATACTAACAGCCGCTATCAGCCAAGAAGAACTCAAAAAAAAAAAAAAGATGTTTAAAAATATCAGTTGTATCTGATTGGGATTCAGACAGATTAACTGTACTTCTGTCAATAATCTCTGTAGGAGGAAGATTTAGGAATGAGTAAAGATATTACTGCTACTTAGTTCTCACAGAGGCAGTTTATTCCATCTCTTGTCCCTGGCAACACAATCCCTACAAGTGGAATTTCATCCCAGGAGGTTATTTTTTTTTTTTTCTGTGCAGAAGTTGAAGTCTCAGTTGAAGTGTATTCCTGATTCCACCCATGTGATTCTTAGCCACTGATTTTATTCATGTGTGTCAAAATACTTTCTGTTGTCCTTTGCTAAAGCTGTTTCCATGACTGTAACTTGGACTATGTGTAAAGTACAACTGCAACTAATGTCATATTACTTGGTCCATTTTATGCTGCACATGGAAGGTATAGAACAGCCTAAAATATTTAGAATTGTTGACATTATCCAAGCTAAGATGTAACTGCATTTGGAAATGATTTAAAAATACAGTTACAAGTTCATTTATAATCCAGTCCTCTATAGGAAGCCTTCAAAGAGTTAAATTTATTCCTTTTATTAACATATTTCTTTGAAAACTGCATTGGTCACAATGCGCAGATGGCCCTTACAGGAACAGCAAAAAAGTGTTACCAATACCTCTCTCAGGTGGGATGTTTCTTTTGTATGTCACCTGCCAAAATGGCCTTCTAAAAGTGACATTGGATTGAGTTTTAATGGAAATCACACGCTTTTGAGCTGTCTTTGAATATGCCAACTGAAATCTATGTATTCCCTCTCTTCTTCTCTGTTTTCTTTCTCACATATGTCTTTTGGGCCACAGCCCCATAATGAACTGCATATGTAGAGACAAACATGAAGGAGTCCACTGGCTGCTGTAGAGCTCCATATGGAGGTCAGGGTCCATCCAACAATGTAATGTTCAAGTTGGAGATGTTGGACAGTAAACTCTTGGCAGCGGAGACCATCTTCATTTGTGTCCTGTACAATATCGGGTATGTTATGGGTTGCTTTGTCTTTTTCTCTCATTATACAATCATATTATATATAGAAACCACATGGGCACAGTGGGGTTCCAAACAAACTTCTTTACTAAATATAGAGAGCATAGGAGAATAAGTTACTTATACATGATATTGCTCAGAGAACTTTCTAAAACATTGAATTCCACAGTGTAGAAAAGTGCAAACAGGCTACTTAGAGAAATCTTACCCTGTCCACTACTCATTCCAATAGACTACATTATTGCTAAAAG
>VWZK01011413.1:6005-16872 GCA_013396935.1 Baryphthengus martii
TGGAGTGACATTGGCCTTCTTCCAGTCCTCAGGCACCTCTCCTGTTTCCCACGACTTAGCAAAGATGATGGAGAATGGTCTAGCAATGACCTCAGTCAGCTCCTTCAACACCCTCGGGTGCATCCCATCCGGACCCATAGATTTATGGATGTCCAGATTACTTAATTGGTCCCTAACCCAGTCCTCATCAACCGAGGCAAACTTCCCTATTGTCCTGACTTCCTCCAAGGCCTCAGGGGTACAGGGCTCCTCAGGACAGCTTCCGGCAGAGTAGACAGAGACAAAGAAGGCATTCAGTAACTCTGCCTTCTCTGTATCTTCTGTCACCAGGGCACCCACCTCATTCATCAGTGGGCCTACATTGCCTCTAGTGTTAGTTTTATCTGCCAGGTATTTGAAGAAGCCAGGTATTATCTGCCAGGTATTTTCAGTGATGAAGTTTTTCTTAATGTCCATCCTAAACCTCCCATGATGCAATTGAAGCCATTTCCTCTTGTCCTATCACTTGTTACCTGGGGGAAGAGACCAACAGCCATCTCAATGCAGTTTCCTTTCAGGTATTAACAGAAAGTGATAAGGTGTCCCCTCAGCCTCCTTATCTCCAGGCTAAACAAGCCTCCAGGCTAAACAAGAGTGTGGCACAAGATAAATACTTCTTAGCTTGTACTTTAGAAAGTAGTCTGATCTATAGGACAATTCTTTTTCTTAAACTGGATAGTGTTCTAAAAAGCCTTGAATGTCAGATAAAGATCCAAATTACAAATCTGGGAAAAGTAAAGGATCTTTGGCACATTATAACAATTCAGTCTGTTCTCCTTTACAAGCCTTAGAACTTAATCTTCAATTGCCTGGTTAAGTCAGAATGTGCTTTAAGAACAACCCATCTTCCAAAAAGATTTAAGTGATAAGTTTATATTTAAACTATCAAAGTGGCATGCAGCTAAGACCTAGATGGCAATTCTATGAACAGTAGCATATTCCAAATCACCTTTTTCTCTCAAGCCCAAGCAACTATATATCATGGTCATTTTCAATTCAGTCTCAAGAAGGGTTTTAAATTAGTCATCCAGAGCTATCCTGTAATAATTCAGTTGTTCTACAACTGTGCACCTGAAAGGCTGCAATGCTTACAAACTGTATGCTTTCATGTTCTGTTTGAAAGTTTAACATTTCTGTGTCCTTTAAACTTCTGGTTTTCTACTTTCAGACCTGCAATCTCACTGTTGTGAGTGCAAAAGGAATTCATTACGTTTTCTGTGCACGCCTCAAAAATCAGCGTCACAGGTGTCTTCTGCATGTAGATGGTAAATCATCGGATGGTAAGTTGAGCAATGAATAGCAAAGGAAGTAATACTGCATAGAACTCCATAAGTCTAGGACAATAACTATGCCATATGTCATCTCCTTATGAGAAAGTGGGCTATAGTCCTTCATGCTTCTTGCCCTTGGCTTATGCATCCACAATAACATATAATTTCTACTGTGTTCACACCACACACAGTTAGAAACCTATAGAAAAAAAGCCCAGATAATTAATCCGTTTAACACCAAACAACAGATTTTCCTAAAATGACATGATGGGACCTCTGGTGTTGTGTGTGTTGGCACAGAATAGTTGATCTTTCCCTCAACCTTTAGACCTTTCTAAAGATTTTGGATGCAAAATCTTTTGTGTGCCTTGTAGCACTCTGAGACAAAGCTCACATTTATGCTTGAAAATTATTCCATATTCACACAGCATGAATGAGCAAAATATTTGAACTTAAGTGAAAACTAGACCTTAATTGATGCTCAAAGTAACAGAGATGTGACTAGGATGGAAGTAGCTAGGGACACCATGAATTTCCAAATTCTACAGAGCAAGGAAATAAAGGAGTGTTAAAATTATGCAATCAAAAAGTAGCAGATTTATTCTGAATTCAAAAAAAGCACCATGTAGATCCTGGTCCAGTATTTTAAGAAAACCTCTGGATTTAACATAATTGTTCATGTAACATAATTGTTCATTTCAATGGCAAAGATGAGGTGGCAGTGTGCCCCACCACCCCCATTCCACCTGTACAATTTCATACTGTGTTTAACAGTGGTCTAGACTTCATAGTAAGAAAAAAACCAAACCTGACCATTTTATGAGACATTGTTTCCTTCTTCCCAAGGAGTACATTGTAATCCAGTCTACAGACACTTCAAAAACTAATGTCTTAAGACTTGTATTACTTATAAAGTGCATAATGCCATATAATTCTGAAAATAAATTTCTAGAACCAAATTTTTATTTTCTTATTTTCTTTTTGAAAGAGCATAAATACATCTGTATCTGCTAAGAAGTTGGACATGAGGTTAAGTGCTTTCTAAAGCCATTTGATCTCTTAGAGTGCCAAGATAATTGTAGTGAAACTCTAAAACATACTGTCAGTGGCATTGCAGACAGGAACAATAGCATAGTGATTTTGTTAAGAAGGATAACAGTGATTCATTAACAACTATGGCAATGTGCAATGAAGAAAAATATACTGATTTCTCCTTAATCACTTGAGATTTCATCCTGAAGAGATGGGAATAAAATGAATGTATTAAAAAAAACCCTTAAAGTTCTTCTAAAATAAAGACTGTAACAAAGTGTATTTATAATCTGTATTTACTTTAAACACAGCAAGCCTATGCAACATTAGTTATCTGTGGGTTTTTTTCTATACTTGGCATATAGAAAAGCATAGTGTACATTTAAGCCATGATTAAATTGTAATGGTTCTCCACATTGTTATATAACATTAAAGAGTCAGATACATTCATATTTTTTAATTAACTGGAATTAGCAGTTTAAATGCTTTCTAGCAGGTCATTTCTGGATCAGCGTTATCTGAGGACACAGATTTAAAAATGGTTGAGCAATTACATTAGTTTGCTTTAACCACAACAGACATTTAGATTAAGTGGTTTAAGTATTGTTTAATTAGTCTCAGCATTTCCACATGAAAATAAAAATACCACTTGACATATCCAGAGCACCTCCTGGTTTTGGATTTCAGAGTGATGCAGCAACAACAATTCTTTAGAATTTGAAGTTTCACAATTGCTTGGTAAAACAGGTGAAATTTTTCCCTAGTTGTCACAATGAAAGCCACCATAGAGTCATCTCAAGGAAATCAATACTGGTTCTATCTTAAGACCTCTCTAGCTTGAACAATACAACCAAGATTATATAGACTATTGTACTTCTAAATCAGCTGTGCTCTGAACCAGCATCGCTCCAAAAACCAGCTTGACCCCAATGAAACAATACCAAGTCGAATACGAGATAGAGGATGCATCAACTCACCTATGTAGAAGAGTTGAATTGCATAACCAACTGAGAGTATATCTGAGAGAAAAAAGTTATCATAGAATCATAGAATTATTCATGTTGGAAGAGACCTTTAAGATCATTGAGTTCAACCACTAACCCAGCATAGCCAAATCCACCACTAAACCATGTCCCTCAGCAACACATCTACAACGTCTTTTAAATACCTCCAGGGATGGTGACTCCACCACTTCATCGGGCAGCCCATTCCAATGTTTGACAACTATTTTGGTGAAGACATTTTTGCTAATGTCCAAAGCAAACCTCCCCTGGCACAACCTGAGGGAATTTCCTCTTGTCCTACTGCTTGTTACTTGAAAGAAGAGACCAACACTTACCTCTCTACAACATCGTTTAAGGTCTCCCCCAAGCCTCCTTTTCTCCAGGAGTTCATTAGCTGCTCCTTATAGGACACGCTCTCCACCCTCTTTACTGACTTTGTTGACCTTCTTTGGATGTGCCCCAGCACATTCTTGCAGTGAGGGACCCAAAACGGAATACGTTATTTGAGATTTGGCCTTAACAATACCAAATTACTAGTGGGTAGTAAGTTATCCATGGGACAGAAATGTGCCCTCGTGGCCAGGGATCTACTAGAAAGAGTCCAAGGAGAGAGCTATCAGGATGATTAAGGGATTTGAACATCTCTCCTATGAGGAAAGGATGAGAGAACTGGGGCTGTTTAGTCTTGAGAAGAGAAGGCTGAGAGGGGATCTTATTAATGTCTATAAATATCTGAGCGGTGGGTGTCAAGTGGAAGGAGCCAGTCTCTTTTCTGTGGTGCCCAGTAGCAGGACAAGGAATAATGGGTGTAAGCTAGAACACAGGAGGTTCCACCTTAACATGAGGAGAAATTTTTTTACTGTGAGGGTGACAGAGCCTGGAACAGGCTGCCCAGAGAGGTTGTGGAGTCTCCTTCTCTAGAGAATTTCCAAGCCTGTGTGGAGGTGTTCCTGTGTGGCCTGCCCTACGTGATCCTGCTTTGGCAGGGGGGTTGGACTAGATGATCTCTTGAGGTCCCTTCCAATCCTTAACAATCTGTGATTCTATGAAATGCAGGGGGATAATCACTTCCCTAGTCCTGCAAGGCCACTTGAGACAAGGCGTTGGCCTTCTTGGCCACTAGGGCACACTGCTGGCTCGTATTTAGCCAGTTGTCAATCAACAATCCCAGGTCCTTTTCTGCTGGGCAGCTTTCCAGCCGCTCTATCCCAAACCTATAGCATTACATGGGGTTGTTGTGACCCAAGTGCAGGACCTGACACTTAGCCTTTTTGAATTTTATCCCAGTGGCCTTGACCCATTGATTGAGCCTGTCCAGATCGCTCTATGGAGCCCTCCTACCCTCAAGCATATTAACAGAATGAACAGTAAGCCCATCAAGACCATAAGCAGCCAGTTTCTCCAGGAGAATGCTGTGGGAAATGGTATCAGACTACTAAAGTTCAGATAAGACCATAAGCAGCCAGTTTCTCCAGGAGAATGCTGTGGGAAATGGTATCAAAGACTACTAAAGTTCAGGTAGACAACATTCACAGCCTTTCCCTCATCCACTAAGTGGGTCACCTGGTCAAAGAAGATCAGGTTAGTCAAGCAGGATCTTTCAGAAACCCATTCTGACTGGTGAAATTTTCTTGATTGTTTTCTGTGTGTAAAGACTTAAAGTGACTTCATTAATAAATAAAAGGAAATCAATTAAATGCTACAGAAAAATCAGGTATAGAACATATCACCATAATGGAGGTCATAGTACACTTTTGGCATGCATTCAAACTGTCATTAAACACTAGTAAATGATGATCATGTAACATGTTTGCTGGCTGGGTCAGTATATAAAGAGCTCAAAAAGAATTGAGCCATATATTGCAGTTAATATGAAAATACAAAATGAGTCTAGGAGATGGAATTGTATTCAGAGGAGCTGTGTATAAATCCTAGGGGGAGCCTACCCTATTTATATTTGGTATGATATGAAGTAGAATGGCATGGCAAGTTTCAGCAAACCAAAACACATAGGGTTTTGCCAATACCTACTTTTTTGTTGTTGTTTGGTTTGTTTTCAAAAATACTAGAAATACTGAAGTATTGTGGTACTGTAAAATATGAAAAGTACTAAAATCAAAATCCTGGTTTAGTGCACTGAAATTTTGTAAGACAAAGTCCATTTAAGTACATAGATGATTAAAGTTTTCATACAGTTAGAATTTCCAAGTCTATAGAGCTCTATTATGTTAGATGAATAGTGACCTTCTGAATTGTACAAATTGTTGACCGATGTCTAGCATATTTTTCATTAAGCCCTTCTAATGACATCTATCTTGGCTATAGTATATCCTGATGTACTATCTTCAAACAACATTTATTCCACTGTTTCCCACGCAAACTATTTCAGTGATTAGAATATTTGGTCTTACTGAGCTGATGTTTATATTCTGGAATTGGTGTTGACATGTTTCATTCTTCTCTATTAAAGGCTGGTATGCTGTCAGAAATCTATGATTCCTGTGGTTTCTTGTAGACATTGATCAAGTTACCTCTATATAATGTAAAAATCTTAGTTCATTTCTATAAAACTTGTTTTCCTTCACTTCAAATTATTGCTATAATCGTTCTACCTCTAAACTCTCCAGTTTCTCAGTCTCTCATAGTTCATACAGGTCTTATCAATGGACAGAAGTATATACAACATCAAAACTCCTACTTTCCCTTTTGATGTAAGGGGATTTAAAATACAATTCATAAATTATGTTGGCCTCCAGTTTTACGGTGTCATACAAAGACCAAATGGTCAGCTGTTTATCAACCATGACCTTAAGTCCTTTTTCATACTTTAGATTTGGTAACAGTCACTTTAAAAATATCTCCAAGTAAAATGTGTGCATGAAAGTTAGGGACCTGCCAATATCATTTTAATTCTAAGTAACGTGATGATACTGAATATTTTTGTGATGATGTATAATTCAACATAGTAATCTAAGTATTCAAGTGCAGTCCTTCTTCTGAAGAATAATGAGCCCTTTTTGCAGAGTAATGAGGGAGTGTCACTGTAAATATAAGTTTTAGTATGGGATAGTTGCAAAGAATATGCTCTCTTCTCATGAATACAGCAGTAATTCTGGTTGCGGGGTTTTGTCATTCAAAAATACTGAAATAAAAATTCCTTAACACATTTCAGAGATCTACTTCTGTTACTATTCTCACCAGCAAAGGTAAGATTTAACAAATTGACTGAAGATTTAAATTTGAGTTATCATTACAAAATTTTGGAGAGATTCCTTTATTTTCTTTAATACCTAACACCTGCAGAATTACTCTTTCGAGACTACCAGACTGCAAATATTTACACATATATATTCAACGGAGTTTGACTCAGTACTTGGGATAGCTCACAGAGCACTCATACATAGGCTTCTAAAGATGTTAATATTTTTATTCCTCCTTAATAGTTATATGTAAATGTAATGTTAATACTCCAATATATTCTAAATTACTCAAAAAGAGAAGCAATTATGATACATGCAAACTTTATAAGTAGAGCTAGAGAACAGAGCAAACAAAGGAAAACCACCAAATAGCTCTCAGTCTATGACTGAAAATCTTTAAAAGGAAAGGAAAAGCAAGCTTCTTTTAATTTTGATGTTTCCATGTAGGTTCTGCAGTGCTACAGGAAGTCTGTTTTCTCCCTCATATTGACAAAGATGGACACATGTACATGGAATATATCTGCACAAGTATAAAAGTATACAGTATGTTCTCTGCTTGGAAGAAAAGCTCATAAATGGGAAATATTATTTTAAACTTCAGAAACATTTGACTTAGGTTCTGTGTTTGAACACAAGCTCAGATCTTACTTGTTTTCTCTACATTTTTATATTTTTTTTTGTTTAACTTTGTGGTTTTTTTTTCTTATAGCTGAAACATATATTCCATAAATTTTGCCTAATACTTGTTCCACGTAAATCTTGATTAACATACCACTATAGTGGTAAAATATATGAACTCTCAGGCTGGAAACAGTGTTAGGTTACTCATAATTCTGTTTTTAATAGCTACTTTCAAGTCATGACTATTAGTCATATTCACACAGTAATAGACTTACTGATGTTATTTATCTACAAATTTGCTTCAGCCCTATTCTTTGGGTCATTGTGAGCATCTCTGACTCCCTCATTCTGTCTCACATTCTCATGAACATATTAATTCTTCCTTCTTCATTTTCCCTGATGCTTTCCCGTAGTTCTGTGTTAAAATGTAAGAAGCTTACAATACTGATTTATTTTCTGTACTATCTCTACAAATGTGTATTTCATTTGAGCATTTTTTGTGTTTATTTCTCTTTGGTTTAGCCCAAGCACTTATAAAAAGCTAATAATGGAAATGGAAAAGATTTCTTTCTCTTTTTTTTTTTTTCCTTAATTTAAATTAAACATGCATAAGTGTATTAGATTCTTCCCTTCTGCTGTTCCCTTGCATGGCTTGGTGCCATCTTCTTTGTTATTGACATCTCTGTCTTCTTGGCTTACAGCACATGAGGACTTCATCTGGAAGTATGAAGTTTCAAATATGTTCTCAAATCCCTAGTGAATTTCAACTTGGGAAAAGTGTGAATCATCACATTTGCTAGCATTTACAAAAAAAAAATATTGATTTCTTTATATCATTGTCACAAACCCAGTAATACTGTCTGCCATTTGCTACCATTATTTAATATATTCTTAATATATATATATTATTTAATATAATCTATCTTGCTCAGTTGTTCCTTGGCTGAAGCTTCCCTGAAGGGTTTTTGTTGGTTTGTTTTTCTTTCTGTTGGGTTTTTTTTGCTGTTGTTGTAGTTGTTTGTTTGGCTATATCTTTATTGTCAGGAGTTCAAAAAATTTAATATGTCTTCTTATTAAACTTAACTATTAAGAATAAACTTGTTTGCTTTTGACACATTTTAAAATTACTCATTGTGGCTAATTCTATTATTCTAAATATAAGTACCTAGACTAGCTCATCACTTAATTTTTACGTAACAGGCTAAGGATTATTTTTTTGGATGGAACATAATCACTTCTAATAATCTATCTTATAGTTCATTGTACTATCTCTGGCTGAGGTGAAGTTATAAAGTCTTCTTAACAGCCCCTTTGGGGCTGTGCTTTGAATTTGTGGCTGAAACAGTGCTGATAACAGTATTCTGACTACTCCAGAACAACGCTTGCATAGTGTTAAGGTTTTCTCTCTCTTTCCCCTTCCCAAAGTGAGTAGGCTGGGGATGAGCTAGAAGCTAGGATGGGACACAGCTGGGATAGCTGACCCAAATTGACCAAAGGGGTTTCCCAAAGGATATGGTGTCATGCTCAGCAATAAAAACTCTGAGAAAGGAAAAGAAAGGAGGGATGTTCATGATTACTACATCTGTCTTCTCGATCAACTGTTACATGTGCTGAGACTCTGCCTTTCAGGAAAGAGGGTTTGCTTTTCTTGTTAAACAGTCATTATCTTGATCCACAAGTTTTTTTTGCCTTTGTTCAATTTTTATATCCGCATCCCCTGGGAAAGGGTAGCAATTGAAAGGAAGGGTAGATGTTTGGTTCTATATTGTGTTTCTGTGGGGCAAGATTTTGGTAGCAGGCAGTGAGGCTGCAGGGATGACTTCTGTGAGAAGATGCCAGAAGCTTCCCCCATGTCAGACAGAACCTGTTCTAGATGGCTCTAGGACAGACCTACTGCTGACCAGAGCTGAGGCAAACAGCAATGTTGGTAGTGCCCCAGTGAATATGTGCTTTAAAAAGGAGAAAAAAGTACTGTGCAGGAGCAACTGGGAGAGAGGAGTGAAAATATGTAAATGAAACAAATCTCTAGATACCAAGGTCAGTGAAGAAGGAGGGGGAGGAGGTTTGGCTTGTGAGGTAATTGATGAGTGATCTACCTGTTGTTATCTCAACCCATGAGCTTTTTGTCCTGTTTTCTCCTGCTGTCCTGTTGAGGAAGAGGATTGATAGAGCAGTTTAGTGGGAACCTAGCAGACAGTCAAGGTCAACCCAACTCAGATTAGGTTCAACCCACCATATTTCTAAAATGAAGGATGCAAATACCACAGAAATTGTACTCTGGAATTGTCTCAGGACACAACACTGAAAAAAATCAAGAGGAAAGTAAAATGAGACTTCGGTACCCAGGCCATCATGGCTTTGTAAGTACTGAAGGTTTTGCTTTGGAAGTTAGAAAGATTCATAGAGAAGATAGCGAGTATGTACCCAACAACCATGGGAAAGCTCCAGACGTTAAAATCACATAGAAAGAGATGACAGGGTTCTGACCAGTCCAGTCACTTAAAACAGGACTTTTGTAATTTGTAACTATGTTACCTTCTTCTGAATGGATAGTTGATCCCAAGTAAGAGAGATTTTCCTGAATAAGACAGAGCAAACAAAAAAACGATGGGTAGAGCCAAAAATCTGTGCAACTGTCAGTATTGAGAATAAAGACAGGCATGGGAATGAGACCATCATGAAGACTAATCCCCACTGTGACAGTGAGTTCGCAAAAGGTTTGTGCAGTTTCTGTATCTGCAGTAAGTATTTCACCTCATGGGAAGAATATAAAAAAAGCTCATATAGTACAACACTAAAGGACAACCTCATGAATAAAATAATAATTCTGCATTCAGGAAAGACCTTTGACACTGCAGAAATACATGTTAGAATTGTGCATTGAATAGTGAAGATAATGAGAAATACTATACAACTGCCTTACTTTCTCAATATTTATTACATTCTTTATCATATTCACATAGACACCAGGTTTCCCTCAATTTTCAGGTATCGGGATTTGCTATCAAATGCTAATTAATACACCTATACATACATCTACAGATCTTCCATGTGTGTATATATATATATATATAGATGTATGTGTAGCAACATGTGTCTATTTATAAGTGTATATATACACACACCCAAAAATGCTCCCTTTTTCTTTGGCACACATAGCTATGCATTTAGTATATCTTCCAGAGGAAAATGTGTATCATCTTTCCACCCCAAATCCAAAATAAACAATAACAAAATTTCTCACCAGGTCTAATTTGAAACAAGCAAACAAAAGCCATGAAACTGTTAATTGTAAACCTTAAAGAAGAAAAGATTTCAGAACAAACTTTCTTCTTATGACTTGATGCTTGGACTTGCCAGATCATTCTGGCTCGAATTTTGTTAGCATTCATCTACTCCAGTCTTGCAAATATTACAAAGAGAGGCAGGCATGGCTCTAAACAACAATCCAGGTAAAACGGGCTTTTAATCTTTAAGCCTGAATGGTTTAAAATCAAACTCTCTGAATTAAATCTGAACATCTAGGTTGTCTACCTATAATCATCTGGTGGAAGCTTTGCCTACGCAGTAAATCTACTCTCTGTTAATATGTTATCTTGTGAAGGCTAGACTGCTTCAATGTCCTGGCTCATTTCATCTTGTTAATTTTCATAACACTGGAGTTGTCATGCAGATGAAAAGAAAAGAAAAGAAAAGAAAA
>VWZK01011416.1:0-173236 GCA_013396935.1 Baryphthengus martii
CAATGGCATTCTGGCTTGTATTAGAAACTGTGGCCAGCAGGAACAGAAGTGATCGTCCCCCCTGTACTCGGCACTGGTGAGGCTGCACCTTGAATATTGTGTTCAGTTCTTGACCCCTCACTACAAGGACATAGAAGTGCTGGAGCAGGTCCAAAGAAGGGCAATGAGGCTCATGAAGGACCTAGAGCACAAGTCCTATGAGGAGTGGCTGGGGTTGTTCAGTCTGGAGAAGGGAAGGCTGAGGAGAGACCTTATCACTCTCTACAACTTACTTGAAAGGGGGTTGGAGCAGGGAGGGGGACAACCTCTTCTACCTGGTGGAGTGTGACAGGACCAGAGGTAGTGGATGCAAGCTGCACCAGGGGAGGTTTAGGCTGGATATTAGGAAACGTTTCTTCACTGAAAGGGTTATCAAATATTGGAATAGTCTGCCCAGGGCAGTAGTGGAATATCCATCCCTGGAGGTATTCAAATGGCATGTGGACCTGGTACTTAGCAACACGGTTTAGTGGTGAGCTTACAGCGTTTGATCAAAGATTGGACTAGATGATCTTGAAGGTCTCTTCCAACCAAAGTCATTCTGTGATTCTGTGATATCACACAGAAGGAGAAGTTCTTGTACACATAAAATAAGCCAATATTCAGATTCTAAGTTGGTGTCTGCTTCCTAATCTATTGTAAAAAAGGAAAAATTACACACATAGCCTCTTCTCTGTCATTTCTAGCCTCTGTCTTTTCATGCAGTCAACAAGCCAGTACCATAAACAGTGACCTGGACTAATTATTCATTTATGGCAATTGTTCATGCATTAAGCAGTCACAATGCTTAAACAGAAAGGTTGCTTCCTTCCACAACATGTTTAGCATCTGAATTATATGGATCATAAAAGAAAAGGATAAAAAAATATAGAAGGTTTATATGATTTACTGATAAAGATCTGATTCTCAAAGTCATTTAAGCATCTGACTCCCAGTGAAATGAGTGCCTGCTTACAGACCTAGACCAAAGCTTTGTCACAGGTGTCAGAGTCTACACATACCTTTCTGGTCCATCAGAGTAGCTCTCTTTTTAATGTTTTAGTCAATGGCAGTACAGTGGAGGAATTCTGAAGAGTATTTTGAATGAATCAAAGAAGGACATTGGTTAATATAAGCTCAGCAGTTCCTGATGGAGAAAAGCAAGTTATGCGTGAATAGATGGAAACACCATGTCCCCTCAAAAATGCTTTCTTCATGTGCTAAAATGTTCTTATCAAGCTCCAGTTTGTTTCACACTTTTGACTTCAGCATGGACACTGAGTGAGTCACTTCATTTCTGTACTAATTTTGTCTCCCACCTTCTAGTTTACCTTATGTGGATTTCACTTCTCTCTTGGCTGAAGTGTCAAGCTGCTAAATAAATATCAAGATAGAATTTACTATGAAACAATGAGAAACAATTATGAAAGACATTCTGGATGTAAAGATAACAGTCTGAAATCTCCAATGTGACAGTGGCTCCTGAAAACCTTTTTTCTTTTTTTTTTTTCTCCAAAGTCATAGAAAAACAGAGGGAAGCTCAGACTATTGTTTGGACTACCAAAGTCACATTCAGAATATGGTAGAAAAGTGATCATTAAAACATGGCACTTTAAGAGGAAGAAAAACAACACTGGGTAATCAGAAGTACTCTAACATATTAGATATAAAATTAGAAGCTCTTTGGTGTGTTCCCACGGGTTTAATTCAGGAAAGCCAACACTTCAAACAGAATTTGTCTGCTTGGAGTTATATTTGATTTCACAAAGGTAAAATGCCTGCAAGACATACAGGCATATGCAGCTAGAGACTTCAGGGTCATTATTTTTAGCCTTTGGGCCATTTCTGCCTGGAGCAGACATTGATCCAGAATTCCACAGAAAATGCTGGCACTTCAAGAACAGTGGCACCAGTTTCAGGCTGGAGAGTTTATTAAGGAGATTATGTGCCCTTCTTTGCTCAATAATTTATCTTTTTTATTTCCAGAAATAATATAAATTTCCCAATAGCTGATAAATATTCTTGTCAGAAAAGTGTGCAATGTAGCAAGGACTTTAAGATGCATAGGAAACTCCCTTGCTTCCCTTAAGGCTAGCAGGCAGGAATCCCAAGAGAAAGCTCTCTGGTGTTGAGCTGTGGCCACTTGGTTGCTATTTGACCAAGACTGTCAGGGAGGGTCTTCTGGCTTCCTGCATCCATCAGCTGGTTATTTTTTTCCTGGATTCATCATCTCTCTGCTGTTTGCCTCTGACTGTTCTGTGTTGCTTGGGCAGACACATCAGGTTAAAGAGTTGCTTCTTGCTGACAGTGCCTGCTTTTGTGCAGTCAAGGAGGAAGAGCTAGAGCACAGCTTGAAGATATTGCAGCTATAGCTCTGTATTTATAGTTAATATGAAATGAGGCATAACTGCTCAGAACTGGTGGCTAACCTGCAGAATAAGTCACCAGGCATCAGCTCACCTCTGATAAGTTAGAGCAGCCACCCTGAAGAAGACAACAGCTGCTCTGTGCCCTGGTGTCTTTTCCCAGTCATGATAAATGTTTTCCGTATAAATGAGCACCACACTGCCATCCTCTCACTAAGTGAAGGCACATAGCCAGCCCAGCCCAAAGATCACTGACCAGAACTGTAGGCCAGCTGCTGTGGCTAGGCACATCCAGGGCTCCAACTGCACAGATTCCAGCTACAAATAAGTACACTGAATTCACAAAGGGTGATTTTCCAGATCATAGTAATGACTTCTCAGGCAAGAACAAAGGCTCAGATTCCCAGTGATCAAATTAAGTGGATCAATAAGAGAATAATAGAAAACAGAGCTGGCTGGGCCACCCAATTCATCCTACTGACAGCTCAGGGCATCCAAGACGGAACTCTTGATATCAATCTCATAATGAGTTGGAATTAACTTGATGAAGGGCAGGCAGATGAGCAGCAAGCCAGACTTGGAAGAGTTAAAGCTCAGGAACAGCTAGGCACTCAGAAGATTTACTGTAGGTGGAATTTCATTAATACACAGAAACTCATGGCTAGAATAAGCTGCCAAAGGAAACAATAGAAGCTACTACTTTACTTTAAAGACTTAAGAAAATATTTAAAGAAATAAATATTTGGTAGTACATCTGCCATCTCAAAGGATGCCTAGCTTCCTTTCATCCCTACAGTGTTCTCTATTCCAGCTGCATAATATTTTTCCTCATTGCACTGCTAATTCTCTTCTTTTTTTTTTTTTTTGGCTGAAAAGCAGCATCTGTTATATTTTAAGTTAGTTCTCTATGCTCACCCAAGCTTCTGTTAGTTCCAGTCTCAGCAGGATGGGTATAAAAGCACCTTTACTCTGCCTTTTGGCCTCTACTCAGCTCGAGGACAAAGAAAATGGCTGTGTCATCCCCAAGGCAATATCCCAGCAGAGTCAGAGCTGCTCTACTCATCGCCTGGCAGCTATGCAGTACAGGGCACCTTGACATCTGCTTCGGGCTGGAGAATATGCTGACACTTAGCCATCCCTCTCTGCTTGCAATTTGGCCTGTAATACTGGAGCTTGACTTACTTGTTCTGCTGACAGGCAGTGCACATGACACTTCATGGGACCATGAAGGAAGACCCTCTAAATCTCTAACCTCAGCTATGACAGCAAAAAAGAGTTTTAAAAAAAATAAGCTCTGAATTGGAAAGTTATGATTAATTTCTGTGTGGGGAAGGAGAATTATACATGTATTAGTTTCACTGTGCGAGGAGCATATTTTTCCCGTTACCTAAGTAATGAAGCTCCAAGGACAAGGAAAAGGAACTTGGAAGCCCTGTTTTTCCCATTTTGATCCAACAGCAGCGGGGGTCGGTGCCTCCAATGTCAGTTTGTTATAATGAAGAGTTACTAAGAGATTTTCTACATGTCAGCTTTCTGACAACTCTTGAATCGGTAAAGGTGGGCTAAGAGATGATTAGTCACCACCTGCCTCTAACAAACAAGTTCTCTGGAACAACTCATGTGAAATATTTAACTCATGAATAAACTCATTTAAAGTGCCAGCTCTCTTACAGGCCACTTGATGACAATCAGACCTTATTCCCCCTCCCAGGAGGTGTGTTGAGCACCGTCCCACAGCACAGCTCTGCAGCCACAAGCTCTACTCCTGAGTGCCTCCTGCCAGTGGGGAGATAGCCAGCAGAAGAGGCTCATAGAGCAGTTCATGCATAAAAAAAACATTTTATATTTTGCTCCATATCCTATTTGGCCTATTTGGACAATGCAAGAACACTCAGTATAAGAACATGGACACTGTTCCTTAACTCCAAGCTGCTCCCCCTGCAAGGGGAATGTGTGCATCCCGACTGCAGAACAACAGCCACAGCTGGGACACTGCCCATGGCTGTCCTTCAGTGCTATACCTTGTATCTTGAATAGTGAATGTAAGAAGCTTCAGATGCCTTTCCTGCATGTTTCTGGGCCGGGTGTGTTTCATATATACATATTATGAATAGGAACAATATAACAATAATATGTATTAGTTTGTTAATTACTGATTCCCTGTAATTCCTCCTCTGTTCTATCACTTTAGTTGAGTTCCCAACCTTGTGCTTTCAGTCCACTAGACCTCTTATCTTCTTTTTCCCATCTCCTTTGTTTAGGCTCTCTAGTCCAACTGTGTGTGTCAACATTATTTTATATTTTGTCTACAAATCTAATATTAAGTTCAAAGAGCACATGGACATGTACTCAGACATGCACACAAAAGTATGGAAAGATATTACAAAAATAAACCTTACGTCTGAAGAAATCAATACATGTCTTTAGACTTCACACTGTTCTGGCAGAATATAGTTCCTTTTTTTGTTACAATACTTGTCTAATAGTAGCACATAGTCCAAAAGCCAACCCACACAAAACACCATAGTCTGAGCTGCTGATAGAACTAATTCTTTTGCATATTGTGCCTTGGGCCATATTCAAAACTGAGTTTGGCAGCATCCTTTTATCATTTAATTTGTAGTGTCTCATTCCATTTCTCTGTTGGACTTGTCTTCTAACACATTTCGTAAAAACACTGGGCATGAAGGAAAATTTGGCAACATTCATTCAAAAGACCTGCTTGAAGAGAGAGCGGAAGATGATAATTGATGCCTATGCAAGATGATGAAGAACCATCCCAAAGAACAAACAGAATGATAAAGAAAGGAGTAAGCAGAATTAGTTGTAAAACTCAGTTTAGTTACAGTGATTGAGACATCAAAACCTCAATGCATCGCCCTGCACAGTGATGGCGTGATAGCTTCCATCCATATGCATCTAAGGATTGAGGCAAACACTATTCTTCTTTTGCTGAGAGGTGGGCTTTGCTCTCTTCTGGGAAGGGGCTATGTTCTCTTCCATATCATCTTGAAGTGTGATTGTGGCCAGCTTGTTATGTTTCTACTTACCCGTTGTAAAATAAATCTTGTGTAGTGTTTTACTTTCTAAGAAGCTGTGGGAGGAGCTAGCAGGCTGCTAGGTAAAGATCCAGATATGTACTTGAGAGATCTAAACAGAGGGAGAAATAGTATTGTAATTCCAAGGTTAAACCAAAGATCGTACAGGTAGAATTAGCTGAGACATATTCCCAGGTGAGAGAAACGACTACCCAAGCGCAGGTGCCATTAAAGGAATTCACATGGTAATGTAAAAGCAGCACAAGATTCTGGAAAACAGGCAGACCAGAACCAACGCTGAAATTGTAACAGAGATTCATACCCAGGTGAGTCACAGACTTCTAGACCTTTTGAGAATAAGATATATTTTAGCAAGGCAGATTAATCCACTGAATGTATGTTTATCTCACAGTGGGAATTAATGTGTCCACTTGCCACTATGAATTTTTTTCTCTCCCATTCAGTTCCCCTGTCTTTCTCTATATGATGCTGAACATTAAAAACATCTTCAACGTGTTCATGTCAGAGTTCCCAAAGATCATATGGTTTCATTTAGATAAAAAGGCTAGGTGATTTACAAGGGACAAGCAAATATCAAACACATTTGTTGCATCAATACTAATTCCTTTTGAAGCACAAAATCCCACAGCTGATTTTCTAAGATTCCACATCTGCTTCAAGCTGGAAGAGTGTTTTCTGATCATAAAGGAGAGTGAATCAGCTAAAGAGCAACTTACATCCTTTGACAAAGACTAAAGATACAGGTTGAGTGGAAAAGAGGGCAAGGGGCAGAAAGCATCATACACATTTCTCCACCAAGCCTGAGAAGATGCTTGTTTTAAAGCAGCCCAGTCCCTGGAACGGTTCCCCATGAAGTACAGTTTGCCGTCCATTTTCTGGGGAGCATACTTCTTTGATTCCCACAGAAGTGTATGCTAAAAGCTTGATAGTATAATTTTGCATTCATGTAAATGATCCTCTCTCTATATAAAGAATATTTTCAGTATTTTCTGTATTCAGCTATACTATGGAGAGGGATTCCTGGCTGCTAAACAGAACTTTGCTATCTGTTTTTTAATTCTGCAGGATGATTTGTTTGTGAACAATCCATATTGCATCCATTTTATGATATGTTGTGTCAGTTACTCATTCGAAAGGCTTTGGTTCTGGTCTTACTCCCAGATAACCAGACACAGTTGCCATTGAACTCTAAGGGCACATGAAAATCAAATGATCCTGACACACACTCCCCTGTAATCCATCTTCTGTTATCCAACACAAGACAATCAAACAATTGTCAGGTCTGCTCTGAGATTAATCCGCTCTTGTTTAAACTGGCAAAATAGCCTGAGTATCTTTTTCTGAGACTGGACTTTTGTATTTTCGAATACAGAAAAAAAATCCTTTCCATTCATAGAAAGCTGATCAGAGAGATGAAGAAATCTCCTTTGCACTGATTAAAACCTTTTAATTTGCTGATTTGCTGAAAGATCCACAGATATGCTAGATAGCATACTGGGTCATAATAAGGGTCTACAGAACAATCTCTTATGCATTAAAAAAAACAATTATTTAAAATACCTTCAGTGCTGGTGAGGAAGAATAATTTGTACTTTTACAAGAACAAATAGCTTGCAGAATGAATGAGGAGCCCAAAGAAGGGAAGGAAAGAGTGAATGAAGATAATCTTAGCTACACTGTATCCACCAATGCTGTGCAATTTATGGACACATGATAATTAATGCAGAAATATTCACCTTACCAATGATGCTTTCAACTATAAAGCCGTCACCTCAGTTCTGATGTCAATGAACCCTTTATGGCAGAAGGGAAAGCATTTGTTCAACACAAATATAAACCACGACATTGCCCTTCTTTACCAATGCTTTCAAAGAAAAGAAAACAAAAACAACAACAATCTGCATAATGTCTTTGCTCTCCTCTGTCACTAAGAGTGAAAACTTTATGGAAGACATAACTCTGCAGGAAACCTTGAAAAAAACCCAAAATTTAGACTTTCTTTATATTCTATACATTAATTGGGCTTCCTGAAAACGAAGAATAGATTAAAAGAGTAGATTATGTTGAAGGTAAAAGAAGGTAAAACCCCTTTCTTTAAAGTAATTATAGTCTGCAGATCTGGGCATCTTCATTTTGACATTTCTGATCTGATTGGGTACAGCTCGGTTGGTTGACTGAAATCAATACTACATCAATCAGAGCTAAAATTTATTATGATTGTTGTAATTAATTGTAATTAATAGCTACTGGTTTTAAAAGTACTTAATGTATTTTCCTGTTTCTTTGCAATTAGAATATCCAAAGGGATTTAATATTTCCATTAGAAATGTAATTTTCTTCAAATGCTTTTCTTGTTTTAAAAAGTATTGCAAGAACTTAAAAGTAGCCACTAGATGAATCCAGGTGTCTCAAACTACTATCTGTGAGCTTAACCTGGAGGTACAAACTTCAGCAATTTTTACATCAGGCTGTGTAAAAGGATGGATCAGGATACAGAACTCTAATCTAATCTGAAAGCTAAAGCTCAACAAATATAGCTGACTCTACACAGATTTATATGCACACTTGCATTATCATACTCAAAAATAAAATAATAACAGTAAATGTTCTAGAATTCAAAGCTCTCTTTTTCAGCACCCCAACATGCTGTATGCAGGACACAAAGGTAGTGAATCCCATGTCCTTCATGCTAAATGTTTAAATAACACATCTACATCAAAAGTGTGCAATTCATCTCAGCATTTCTGAAAATTGCTGGAAAACTACCCAAAGGTGACAAACACGTAAATGAGATCATTCTATTTCTTTTCACAGGAAGTGTCTGTGAAGCTGATTGAAAGTGGTGTTCTCCTCCACAAGGCCAGTTTGCTCAACAAGGTGATTCAAATTACATATAGTGCAGTTGCTAAAGTATCCATGTTCTCAAAAGAAAGTTACTTCTTGCCTTTACTATCTGTTTGCAGGTACATTGAGGATGGTAAGGGAAATATTTCTTATACCTGTGCTAGGAGTAATTGGACCTGAGAAACAACTTGATGTGTCTTTGCTACCATAAGACATTTCCTTGCTATTTCCTTCACTAAAGAAATAGGAGGAAGAATGATTTTTCATTTTAAAAAATAAACCTTCAATCCAAGCCTGGAAAGTAGTGATGGACCAAGTAGCAAGTTCTCAGTGGCTTTTGAGGGACCTTTAAAATCAGCTCAATTCATTATTGTGGGCATGGTCTATGAAACTGTAGCAAGAGAGGCATTGTTTAGTGCCAGTTTAAAGCCAGTTCAGTGATCCACAGGAGAGACCCTTTTAGAGGTGAGTGGCTTGCTGGAGGGAATTGTGGAAAAGGAATTAATGGAGAGATCTGCTCCTCCTTCTTCCTTGCTATAGCTGTTTTGTGGATCAAAGGAAAACCTGTTTCTAGTTTTGCAAGTTTGTCATTTGTCAACCTAAGTAAACAGACCATTTAAAGAAACGTCATTGCATAGCAGGACCCCTGGACTCATTCTGTTCTGCTAGCTCTCTTCAATGCCAAGATTAACACCTGTGGTAGGAAAAGTAACATAACCGCTAACTCTGCGTATTGGCATTCTCACCAGCTCAGAATAGGCTCTCAGACATTATAGCCAAGTGCTCTTTCTTCCCTTTCATCTTCTTCTCCCCAGGAAGGAGAGATTTTTAAAGATTCAGAGGTAGATAAAGACCTTCAGCAAGTACAAACTGGTGTGGTTTCTCTAACTTCTTACACAAGCTAAAGAACTGGCGCCAAGAGCAAAGAGTTATTTTCTGTAGGGAAGCAGAATATAAATTTAATCCTCACACTCTGTTCCACTGAAGCTGGCATGAGCAGCCACTGCTGAGTGACTGCTCTTTACGTGTTCCACTTCCAGCTGGTTTTATGAGCATATGCTATATCTACAGGAGATGTGTGTAGGGAGCGGAAACAAAGACACTATGGAGCGATCTGTCTTCATCGACTGGAGAAATCATTAAACAAAGAACTTTTACACATGGAATCAGAACTGCGCCAGTGCTGATGAGTTAATTTTACAGGCAAATTTGAGGACCAAAGGGGCACCATGAACAGTGAAACCAGAGCAGTTTTGCTTGAGGTGGTGGAGCAGGGATGTCCAGACTGCCTTGTCAGGAGCCCATGTCTTTCCACAGAAATCTCCTCTCCAGTACTTCACTACAGGCAGAAAGGACCATAAGGTGTAAAAGAGACCTTGAAAGTGCAGGATCTCTCAGGGTGGAGACCAGTCACACCCTGAAGCTTGCTGTGGAAGTGCACCGCCCAAAGCCCATGCAAGCATCAGAGCTCAGACAGTGGCTTTAAGCACCCTCCCGATGGAACTGCAGATAGGCCTGGGAGAAAAAGTACTTTCACATCCTCTATGGTTGTGATTAGTCAGCAGTGAGGAAGGTATTCTGCCTCTTTCCAAGGTCTAAGTTTGTCTGCAGAAAAATCTTGGTCAGATCCTCGCAAATTATATCAGCTGTTTTTCTTTCCCAAGCATGTTTTTACACACACAAGTAGCAAGATCACTTAAAATTTCAGAACGTTTCATGAAGATAGGAAAACTTTTGTTTTCAATGCTGTTTGTCATCTGGCAGCCGGTTAATCTTTATCGGGAGCATTTGATGTACATTGTGACAGCATGAAGAACTTGATGGAAAATAAGTAACTCACTCAGGATAGTTGATTCTAGATACAAGTGATCCTGCATAACTCGCTAAGTTCAGATCAGCAGTTCCCATGTTTCTTTGGTTCTTATTCTCCTAAATCAGCTTCACAGAGACACAGAGATAAATCTTAAAAGCAGAAAATGGTATTTACGTTGCATTCAAACAGTTGAAGACCACCACAGTGAAGCTTTACTAGAATAAGGACTAAGTCCTGCTGATATCCAGCAGATTTTAGGAAGGAGCTTAGCTGAACTTACTACCCCAATGACTTGCTTTAATGTTTTTGAGCAGGAACATAAACAATGTTTTCACCTCTACTTCTCCCCTCTGTCCCCATCAGTGTAAATGCTTTCAAGCTTTTCTCACATGGAGCTAGTTCAGGATTTTGAGGATAGCTACTCAAAAGATTAATTGGGCAAAATTTTAAATGGAAATGGTTTACTGTAGGATAAATTTACAAATGCAGCCAGGGAACAGAATTCTAATTCCCAAATCAGTGCAGGAAAATAATGCAAGGCAAGGAGAAGAAGTAGTTGCTAGTTTCTGACCTTGCTTTCCACTTAGGGGAAAAACCTCAATGCTTCCAAAAGAACTCCCACTCGCTATTCAGATGATTAAAGTAAGAACAGTTCTGACATATGCAGAGAAAACTTGCCAGATTTATCTTCTGTACCTTTCTAGTAATTGCTTCCAGTTACGTGGCATGGCTGCAGTACCTGAAAAACAAAGTCAAAAGTAGCAATCAATTCAACAAAAATCTTCTCTAGTTAAAAAGGTTTGTTACAGAATCGTCTTGCAGGAAGAGTCATATGTCTTTTAAAATCAACCCAGATAAATGAAAGACTTGATCCAGGACTTGTTCCAAAACCTTTTAAATCCTATAGTCAGGCCCTTTCAGTCTGAAATGCTTTCCCATACTCAGCATCTTTTCCTTCTTCTTAGGAGCAACATTTCTGTCTATACCTGCAATTATCTGAAATAAAGTTCAACATGGAAAACTCATCTAGAGGGGAAGTATGTGTTTAAAATATCTAACTCGGGTCATTCAAACACCAAATTTATATTCTCTAATATAATTATATAGTCACAAGGGACCAGACTTTTAAACTACTTTAGGCATTCGCAGATCAGAAGATCTTTTAGAAGACACCCTTTGACATCCATATGCCTCTAAAAATGAACTTGGGCATCTACTTTTCAATGAGCATGGAGGTAATGATTTTACCAAGAAGGTGGAATAACCAGTGACCGAGGGCTTAAATTTCTAGTGCTGATAAATGACTCTTTCCAATGAAATGCATCTGAGGCAGACATTGGCAGTGACAGAAATCAGTTATCGACCTCTGACATATCAGCATTAGACTGTAGCTCAGAAGAGCTTAACTCTGAAAGACTATACATCTGTTAAGCTTTTCCAAGCTGGCTGAGACTCTGTTCCTTGAATCAGCTTCTAGGTACTAGTCTTGAGGCTTTTCTAACCCAGTCAGGACAGCACTCTGAAAGTAGCTCATCTTCAATGAGATATGCTTGGATATTCAGGAATCTTAAGGTAAGATGTGGGCCAAAGGAAAAGAATATATCCTGCATTCCTCAGTAATTACTGAGATGGAAAACAAAATGCTTTGGAACTCTGTAGTGTTCGTGTACTTGCCTTTTCTTCCTTTTTCACATAAAACTTGGATGTAAAAATGTGAGCTGACATTCTCTCATGTTTCAGAATATGAATCACCTGTTGATAGACTTGGAAAGAAAGTTCCTTTAGCAACAGTTACACACAAATAATCTGTTGTATTTCTTGAGCTGGCATTTGATGATCTTGAGAAAAACAGGTGAAGAGGAAATTCAAATTGAAATTTCTCAGCAGTGGTAATTTGTGATCAAGGTACTATCTAGCATGGAGGGCAAGAAGGCCCAACTGCAAAATGGGTAAAACTGGTTAGAAGCAGGGATGCCAGAAACAAAATCACTTTATGTAGGGGACTGAGATTTCCCTTCGTGTTGACATAAAACCCGGTCATAGTGTTGTCTTGCAGCAGTTATGGAATTTGAATGCTAAGGGGCCATCTTTGGGAAGCAGAGCTGGAGTAGGCAGTGGACCCAACACCGGGCTTTGATGTCTGATACTGGTGTTCACAGGACTGGTGCTGGTGCAAATGTATATAAGGTATTGGGTAGTGACACATCTTGTAGACTCCTTGTGGATCATCTTATGGTGGTAGGTCTCCGTCCAATGCATTGTTCATCAAATCTTTATATTTAAGTACAAACTGTGATTAGTTTTCCTCAAGGGAGAAAATACAAACTCCTCAGTATGTAAACACAAGACTTGTCCTGTTTAATCACTCACATCTTGCTGGTCAGCTGATGGCCCTCTGACCCAGCAATGCCCTTCTCTGCACTGCCTTGCATACTCTGATGAAAAACTGGTTTTACTTAATCTTTACGTACCTACCTACATTGAAATCATGTTCCATTCCAAGTATTTTTATGGTGCTTAGTTAAAGCATGTAACTTGGAAAAAGCTTTCTTGATGAAATATATGGGGAACTCATTCAGTTGTGACCATCAATCCATTTGATTTTCCACACATAAATCACTATATTGCTCATTTCTTCAAAATAGAACTTGAGTTGAGAGCCCTTACATTGACCACAAGCAACATACACAGGATAGGTGAAATCCTGGTCCTGCAACCTAAGCAAAAATGTACACTGTATCAGGGAGGCCAGAATGTTACTTATTGGTTCAGCTTTCACAGGGTCAAGACATGTGTCTTTTCACTCTTTACTGAGGAATTTTACCCTGCTTTTCAAAACTGTGCCTTTAAATTTCAGGGCGGAAAATGATACCTCAATACAAGAGAATATTTCTCAAGAAGTATTTTTTTCCCAATGTCACCACTCTCAAACCCATTCCAGGATGATTTAACTACTACCTAACTTAATATCTCCAGCCTATGCAAAAGGCCAAGAACCACAGAGGCATGTGTCAAAGAAACTGCACAAACACCATAAAAGGAGATGCCTAGGATCAGTCAGTAGAAAGCGCCAGGCAAGACTGCTGGTAGAATTTAGGATATTTGAATGTCACCTTTAAGCTAGAAGTTACCTAACTGACATTCAAAGGGAGTAAACAAGGGAGACCTAGATTCTAGAGAATTCGTAGATCAGCTTGCTCATCTGAATTTTGTGACACAAACAGACCCTTAGTCTTTGAGAACTGGGACTAGTGAAACTTCTGTTACTCATGTAGTCACTCTCATTTATCTACACTAGAGTAGAAAGACTCAAACGCCATAATGTATTAGATCATTGCAAGATTTCCATTTTGCTATCAAACTTGTTATCAAAACTGGATGTATATAGATTACCTTTTTTTCCCTTTCATTACTTGGAACTGAGAGAGACCAAAAGGAGCAAAGTGCATGTCTTTAGATGACTTAAACTAAAAACTCGGACTTGCAGTAACTTAGTTGTTTGCAGTCATCTTACCAGGTTCTTGGTAATGAGACATTTTATTAAGCCAGGGAAACCCATTTAGAGTATGCTGGTCATTAAAATAAGTATCCAGGTCATACATTAATGTAATAAAATAATTAATAATCGTTTCATTTACTTTGCTTTACCTTAAATAGTAATTTAAAGAAAAGACACTCTACACCTGCTCTCTCGCTGTGCAGAAGAGCCAGCAAGCAGGTGGATCTGTCCCCAGTGGGACTGCTGCTAGTGTAGTGCATACATGTTTTGGAGACAACAAAAACATGAGTAGGTTGGTGTGGTATTAAAGAGATTTTTAAAGACAGATGTATAAATCCATAAATGGATGATTCAGAAGTAATTCAAGCAAGTTATCTCAAACCTTTGAAGAAGGCCATCTCTGTAGCATTCCCTGCATGTGAAAGGATAATTTTGTAGAATCCTTTGCACAGAAGGTAACTTCTTAAGCCTATCACTTAAAACTGTCTGCTGGTGACTCTGTTGCCTCTGTTGCTTCTGTTGCTATGACTGTACCTTGACTGCAGAATCAAACCTTTTCCTTGCAGTTGATGTCTTTTGTGCTAACCTGACTGGAGTGATAACACACTGAAATAACACCTGTACTGCACATAGTGACTGACTTGCCATGCAGAGAGATTGGATTAGCAGCTGGGGAGCTGAGTAAATAAACTGTAGCTAATGTTCCCTTGTGAGTCCACTAATTTGAGCTAAAAATGCCACCCTGCTCGAATTAAGAGCTTGTGTGCAAAAGAAATTTGCGATGGTAGCAATACACAGGTTGTAACAGTAGAAAGCTGCTATTATGATATTTGAAGCTCTGAGAAAAAAAATACGATTGGTAAATAATACAAGCTTATAAAAGGATCTAAACTAGAGAAGATGTGATACACTTCTCTGAGTGTCACTCAATGCCTAGGAAAGGGAAGAAGGAAGTATCTTTACACTGTTGTTAGACCTCTACAGATGTGCAGCCAGCTTGGGAAAGAAAGGGGGCTTGGCAACCTCTGTCAGTAAGGGACATTCCCATCTGCATCCGCCTCTCTGTCTCAAACCCTGCAGAGCTGTGGTGATAGCAACTACCTCCTTCTTACATGTCTCAGACACAAGAAACCTGAAGATGAGAGCCACAGGATTATCCTTCTGGCCTTTTTCTGCCTTAGAAACCCTGCACTTACACACAAGCACCAAGAGGTTTTTCCAAAAGCTTTCTTTTTCTGCATCTGAGGCTGCTTACATATAGCGAAGCTAATTTTTAGTAGTTCTCTATAACTGGTGCCAGAAATACTTCTGTCTTCCAAGACCAGAAGTGCATGCCAGAAGACACTGAGAGTTGCACCTCTGGGATGCATTGACAATCCAAGTTTTGCTTTAAATTAAACCAGCAGACAACATCCTATAGAATTATTCAAGTTAACGCAATACAGTAACATACTCTCTAAAACACTCTGAATTGATGATGACTGAGTCAACAACAGAAGCAGGGTGTTTAAGGTGGCCAGTCCTGGTACCCTGCTGATAGCCTAGTGCTGCACAGCAGCTTCCAAATCCAACCTGGCACTGACTCCACCACTTCAGGCCAAAATCAGGGAGCAAAGGATGCAAAAGATGCAAAGGATGCAGAATCAAGCCCACTGTTTGGGCCACTTATAGATCAGTATATCTGAAGTGTTTCTTAAAATTCCTGGATAGATTGGTCTTTTTCTCCACATACAATGTCTGCTGACCTGGTATTGATATTGTATGTGCTTGCAATTAGAGGATATGGTGCAAAACTATAGGCTTTGTAGAATTAAGTCATGTAGGGAATGCATTTATGATCTTGAGTGAGGCTTAAGTTGTCTCTAGGTTGTGATTAAAGCACAAAATGGTTTAAGAGCAGGGGGAAAGCCAGCTATCTTGGTATGTCTACCCTTCATGTATATTTCTATTACATTTTCTTGCTTTTTCCCATATCCTTCACCTCATCTTTTGCCCAGAAATAAACCTAGGTCACTCTTAAGCATATTTATGCTCTTTGCTTCAATTTATTTTCTTGGCAATCTATTCCAAATATCAACTGAAATTTTTGAATCATATCATTCTCGATTTTTGGTGGCAATTTATACATTTTAAGTGTGACTTCAGCAGTAGAAATCCCACCTGAAAACGGAAAGTAGGACGTGACATCAAACCCTCAAGGTATGTTTTTCCATTTGTTGTGCTTCCCTTTTGTTCTCCAACATACGAAACTTTTTGCAGTAGCTTTTGACTATGGTGAGCCTGTGGCTTTTTTAAAAAAACACGAGTGTTCAGAGGAAAAAATACTAATTTGGTAATGAGAGACATTATATAAACACTAGGCTCACACATGTCCTTGCAAGCACAGTCTTGGGATATTGTTCATGTTTGCAAGAGTAAAATGTGGGTGCTGTTAACACTTTCTTATGGAACTGTATATTGCTAAATCAATGTAATTTAGAGGCAGCTTCCTCTAAAGGGAACACAAGATCAGGATTTACAGATCTCTTCATTTCCTATGCCTCTAGGTCTAATCTCTTAAGGTAGAGTTCTCAATAAAGCTAATCCAAATATTTTTAGTAATATTTTTTGTTTCCAGAATTGTCATTCTGCCAAACCTAGAATGTTATATTAATCAAAAATGTTTCCCCTAGCCTATCACAGAAGAATGCAGAATAGTCAAAAGTGTTATTTATAAGGTCCTCAACTTACCAGAAGCAGCTGTTATTTTCCCATGTGCCAGGATGATACCAGCTTATCTTTTGAGTGCTTTCTCTCTCCTGATTCTTCTCTGCTTGTTATTACTGACAGACTCTGAAATTCCCATTTTCATTCCACCACAAGTAGACCAAAATCAAATTTCAAAACCTCAGAAATACTCATCAAGAGAAACTGCTGTTTTCTGTCCAGGGGTAATCAACAACCTTAACTACAAATACTCTTAGCACAATAACCCAATACAAAAGAAGGGTAATCTCACAGTCAGTGTAGACACTCTGTTGCTTGCAAAGCAGTCCCAAATGTATTTTCAAATACATTTCTTCATTACTGCTCAGGATGATGCCTAATGAGTTGACAGTAAGCCTGTGACAGTCTAGCACAGTAAAAGTTTAGTGCTTCCTTTTTTGGACTTTCAAGTATTCCCTGTAGGTTTTGGAATCATTAGTAATGCTGCTTCTTTGCCTTTGCTGTCCAACGAGCCCTTCTCTAGTAATGACTCATTGAGGTTCTGTCATCATGTAGGATAAACGCTTTCTGACATAGATAGGAGGAGAAGGTGAGGAAAGATGCAAAGTAGAGTTCTGGCTCTGCCATGTTTTTTCTAATTGGTGAAGTTTCCTACTCTTTTTAGAAACTAGATGCTGGGGGTCACCACCTTTCATTCCCTGGATATGCAAAACACTGAAATCCCAAAGAGCATGTTAGCGAACATCACATTATTTCATGTTGTTTCTATTAAAAAAAAATCAATTATTTCAATGATCTGTGTTACTTTTGTTCTCCATGATGCATGTTGGATTACTTTGCTGTCTCCTATTCTGTGAAGCTTCATAGTTGTGGAACACTGAGGCTGCTGAGCAACACTGCTCTTCTACAGATCTACCAGATAGTGTGCCCCATAGCATCCATACTTTGTGTAAAATCGTCTCACACAAAAGGCAAAGAGAGGAATTCCCACTGCCTTTATCTGTGTCAGTATTTCACTCAGTAAATTTGTAGATTTTAGAGCTCCATGGAGTAACTGGCTTCTTTGTCTTCTGCAATATCAAAGTCTTTAGCAAAGTAGATGGGTATGACTAAGAACACAAACTTCAGGAGTTTACTTTCTATTATTTTCATTTTTTCTACATATAACTAAAGAAAGGAGTCCAATGTCTTCTGTTCCCACTTCAGTTTCACATAGGACTAACACTTCAGTGTTAAAGAGATACCTCTAATGTACAAGTTGAAAGAGTCCCCAAAATACAGAATTTTTCAGGTGGCAAGGATGTGATTCTCCTTCTTGATGTAGTGTTGACATTTTAATGGAGTCCTGTAGCTGATGTAGTAATATAACCCTGACATTAACAACCTAAAATTGATGTAAGAGGAGACTCAAGTTCTGTATATTTCATTAGCTCTTAAAACTAAAACAGTAAAAGTAGTTTTGAAAAGAGAAAGTTGAAGACGTCTGAAAAAAATGAGAGGAGACGAAGTTCTGTTTGTTTCTCCTGTATTTCTTGACTATATGTCACTTTGAACTCCTATGAAAAGCATGTTTTTCTGTACTACTGTAGTTTTTCCTGTTTCTGCTCTACAGCCTCTTGGGACACTCATTAAAAGACTGCCAAATGTGGGATGGAATAGTGGGGGCTTAAATATTTTTGATTCTATTAAATAAAATTACACTTTTGAAATACTAAAAACATATGGAAATGTGTTTCCCCTCATATGGGAATTCATCTGTTCCCAGGAACAGCCTGGGTGTCAGGAGACCAGAGTAGATTATGAGGAATGTATTAAACAAATGATGGAGGGAGGATTGAATAGCTCGGGGAGCTGGAAAAATATTACATAACTTTTCATCTTAAGTCTACCCCAGACTGACAGTGTAAATGAAAATCATTAGACTCTGAAGATAGTTTGGTGGTCCATGTGGAATCACTTGGTGGTTTCTCTGGTGTTACTAATAGACAGCTTGCTACATCACAGAAACTTCCATACATTTATCATCCTTTTCAGCAACCTTAATGGAAGCCAAGAATATGGTTTTAAGAGAGAAAAGCATTTAAGCATATGCTTAAAATTAAGCACCTGCTCAACTACTTTGCTGGATGAGAACCTTGAAAACTGCACTGTTAACACACATAATAAAAAGACGAAGACTAGAAAGGAGTTAGCCTGGTCAAGCGGTACCTGTTCTGGAAAATATTTTATGTTCATTGTATATAAAAAATAATAAAAGAAGAAAAAAAAAAAAACAAAACACCACAACAAAACCAAAACCAACCAAACAAACAAACAAAAACAACAAAAAAAAACAAAACCAAAAAAAAAAACCCAAAAAAGTCAAGGCAAAANAAATAATAAAAGAAGAAAAAAAAAAAAACAAAACACCACAACAAAACCAAAACCAACCAAACAAACAAACAAAAACAACAAAAAAAAACAAAACCAAAAAAAAAAACCCACAATAGTCAAGGCTATATTCCAAAGGCTATCTGTAATGGAATATCAGAAAGGAACAAGCGTATCAGTATCCTCTGCTCTCTCACCAGGTGCTGACCATGCTGCGTGTCCACATGTGTCTGCGTTTCAATGTAGATGCAATTAACAGATCCTGCCACAGTTTCCCTTTCTCTGTGCAGGGCAATGTTACAAATATTAAAGCAACTTCCAGGTAAGTCAGTAGATGCACATAGCAAAGTGCAGTACCAAAGATCTCATTAGACTCCTAACAACCAGTGCAGTGGTGTTAACATGCTGCAGGCACATCTACGTTGCTTCCAAGTTCTGAAACCAGCTGAAATATCACAGATTAGTGCTGCATTGCCTGGGACAGACATATCTTCCCCTTCCCACAGTGCAGGAAATGGAGCTGCTTGGAGGTGACTGTGCAGAGCCTCAACAGAAGTGAGAGAAGCAGAGTCCTCATCCGTCCCACCTTAAGAGACATCTTTATTCATTTATTTATCACATAACTGCAAGAAAGACCAAATGCACCAATCCAACCTCAGCAGGGGAACACCGAGAAACAGTGGTTGTGTCTGTCTCCAGTGCAGGATGTACCAAGTTGAAAAAAAAAAAAAAATCAAACAATAAATCAAACTAAAAAGTGTAGTCTTTTTTATCTTACCCAAAACCTGTCCTTAATTACACTCCTGAAATAGAACTGAAGGGAAATAATCAATTGGCCTGTTATTATTTTTGGACTTCACCGAAACTGCATCAGAAGTATTTTAAAAAGTGTAAAAAGTGTTCTGTAGTAAAATTTTTATCACTTTTCCTGACGTTCCCTAGCAAAAGGATTTAAGAATGACAGGAGCTACCACCTTTTGTCAGCCTGAAATGTATGAAAATATTGAAGTATGTTTTGATCAGTTGTTTTCATCTGTGCCAGCTGCTAGAAATTACATTTATAAAACCCCTCTGCTACAATTGTAAAACTTTTTAAGAATAGCAAAAATTGAGTGGATAAAAAATGAGAACGTGTTTATATTTCTTTCATAATGTGCTATTTTTAGGATATCATTCTAAAATTAGTCTACTCAAGTATTTGCTAAAATTTATTACTTAATTGATTAATAATAAGACAAAGTAAGGAACTGATGATAAATTCTCCAGCCATAAAATGTGATTCATACCTAAAAATACATAAGGACAAAGCCGAAAAAAAATACAAGGATTTTCTCAGGCATTTATATAACATGTTTCACCTTCCTGACTTCACTTTTCACCCTACTTAACAAAGTTATCCTACTCCAATTCAGCCAAATTCTTAAATATGAAAGAAGTTGAAAGCATGGTCTTGCATCTTGTCTTGAAGAACAGATCTGAAAGGTGTTTGAAGACAGTGGTGGAGTCAGCAGATAGTCCTCTCAGGTCCCATAACGTCTCTGGAGGATGCAGCACACTCTTCTGTCTCTTTTCTATCCCAGCACAATCACTTGAGCCCAATGTCCTTCAACACTTTCCTCTTGCACTCTGTTTCCTGACCCCTTCTCTGACCAATATCATGGTCTGCTTGTCGGGTTTCTGGACCTAAACCTCTTCCTAAACCTGAGAGAAGCCTAGCCCCAGAATAAGACTTTTTCCTTGGTCTCCATCTAATCTCATTCTTTCCACACCCTCCCTTCCTGGCTTCCCCTCCCAGTTTCTTTGCCAAGCTCAGATGTTCCCACCCCAACGTCCCTAGTGACATTTTTCCCTCCTTAGGTCAGCTTCCCACTTCCCCTGACTCCAACTACTCATTTCATTACTCTCTGTGTCCTTATCTGCCCCTTTCCTCTTGACTCAAATCACACAGTTCCATCCTGTCCTGCTGCCTGGGCTGACCACAGCAGGGAATACGAGGACAAAGGGCAAATGCTCAGGGTTTTGCGTCCCACCCTCCTTGGTGTGGCATAGTGGGAAGCTGCCTTTGCAAGGAAAGCCCAGTTCTTTTGTGGGAGTACAGGAGAGGCCTTTCCCAGCTGCTCTCTGTAGCCGTGGTGTGATCAGCCACAGGTACTGAGAGGCTCATATCTGCTCACTATGGCTGCAGTTTTCTAAGCACTCCACTTGATTTTTTAAAACTTGTAATAAGCAGGTACACAGAATTTCTCTTGCTCGAAATCACTGATTTTCAAGAGTGTTTTATTTGACTTTGGGAATGGACACACTGTGACAAGTTAGGAACCACTGACAAGTCATGTAACAGTAGATAATACTTCTGATAACCCGTGGCCATTCAAGTTTGACTGGTTATACTTTCTACTTGAAAAATGTTGCCTGAGTCTAGGGGCTCTACCAACCTTCTACTAGATGATTTCATGTGTTCAAGTATACAAATACACACATAGCCCCAGCCCTCTGCAGCTGGCAGTTTACTAAGGAGATAGATAGCTAGAAAGAAAATAAGAGGATCATCATGATCTTCCACAAACACTGTAACAGAGGCTTTATAAATTTAATTATAAAGTGTGAAACAGAATAGGTAATGTTTAGTCACTGCAGATTACTGTGGAAGGACAAGCATGATTAACTGAAGAAGGGAAGTTGCAAGTTTAGAGTAGCATGATGAAAAGTGTAAGAATGTTAAAGCCCACTTTGATTATCAATCTCAATTATCTTGATTCACTGGAATTACTCCCCATTTACTCCTGTGTAGTGAGGTGGAAATGAGAGTTGTGCAGTGTTAGCCTTCTCTTGGCAGGCTCTATGGAGCATGCAAGAGTTCTATGGGCTTTTCAAGAGACCCAGGAATTTGCAGCGCTGCCCTCTCTGCTATAGGTACTCTGCACATATGACCAATAGGTCTTCCCTTTCCAAGGGCTGATAAATACCATGCAGTGCACTGGCAGCAGGCTCATTTTTTGTTGGGATTGTTCAGCACAGGGAGATACATACGCCAACGCCTGCCTTTTCTGACCCTCCTCTATTTTGTGTGAATCTTTGCTGACCTGAACCAGCAGAGCTTCCTGAAAGTAGACTAGAGTTTTCAGGAGGAAGATGATGAAAACAGTAAGGAAAAGATTTTAATCTATAGGCAGATGTTAAGAGCACTCAAGCCTACACGGTCAGATGCCTACCCTCTCTTTCATTGCTCCAGGTCTTGCCTAAGGGGGCAAAGAGGCAGGGCAAGTCCCAAGTGAATCAGTTATGAAATATCTCCCAGCAATCTAGCATTTGCTTCAAGGACAACAGTCTTGCAGGACTAAGGAACAGGAATTAGAAGCTGGTGAGGAAGCAGAGAATCTGGTCTCTGCAGCCCCTCTCCAGCCCCCCCTCCCTAAGCAAATCAAAGCCCTGGTAGACCCCAACAGCTCTATCAGGGAAAAGATGTCTTCCCAGGGAGGGAGAGGTACAACCCTTTGTGCTAGTTCGTTCGAGTCATGCCTTTCTGGCCTTACAGAAATACAGGACTGAATTTGAGAATATACAGACTATTCAGGAAAGAGTTAAACATCAAACACAAGAGTACCTCTACTTTAACCCAGGACAGCGTGATTTTATTGTAGTCTTCTCTGAAAGTTGTCGGGCTGCATGCCAAGCACTTTTTAATTTTTTATTTTTTTTACTTTCTCACACACAGAAATTATCCTCAAAACCTCTTACTTTTAAGTTAAGTGCCAAAAAATGCTCAAGTGCCAGCCAATGACTCATCTTTTAAAAGCCTGGCTTTTGGAAGGTGGTTTTCATTTCAGGAACTTGGGATTGCTTCCTGGATACTAAACATTGTGGGATCAATAATTAGACTAGAAAAATGTCAAAAAAAGTAAGAGTTTAAATGTTTAAACATCAGCCATCTTGGGGAGTTCTGTTAACTAGAGATATGTGGGAGTTCCAAGCAAAGGGAAAAACAGGAAGGCCAAGAGTTTGACTGTTGACTCAAAATGGCCAACATCTATTTTATTATTATTTTTTAATACTAAAACATATTTTAAATCATTTTGATCTCTTTTTAATAATGGAACCAGACACATACATCACATTGCTTTGGAAAGAGTAGAAACACTATCTTTTTTCTTTTTACGTGGGTGCAAATGGAAAGCATATGATGACATTCCATCTCTTCCTCCCCTGCGCTGTGTTTCACCCATTTCTCAACACACACTGCAGACATACGGCCTTTATTAGTGCTGTAGTTACATGTCATCATTTTACCATGATGCAAGCCAAACTTTTGAAGTGTTTTTTTGTGTCTAGGGATTTCCTTGTTTACACACCACATAAAACCCTACTTGCACCACAATAAAGGCATGTGGGAACACAAAAGCCTGTACATAGGTAATGTTATCAGTAGGCAGAGTGGAGGAAGGGCACAGATATGCTTTTAAGCCTGATACAAGTATGGATTGTTTCAGTTTGGAGGTAACACTGCTTATCAGCCCCAGCAGGACAGCATCTGAACAACTCGAACAGCAGATTTCTAGAGGGAATAAACAAAGTGGTAAAAGAAAATTTAGAAAGCAGAGGTAAAAAAAAAAAAATATATATATATATGTTTATTAAGTCAGAAGCTAAACATAAACTACTTTTTCCTACGTTTGATGCAGGCTTTCCACCATAGTATTTATGGTACCTGCCTTTTTCATAGTATTGCTGAGATCAGTTATTCTTCATATCTCAAGGCTAGCAATTATGACTTTCAGATGCTGCTTATAAACAGAGTTCACATCTTATGCATAGGACAACCTGACAGTGTGCAGTTGTCCTTGTCCATGGGTGTTCTGGGTGAAATAAATATAGCTATCTGGTTATTCTGGGATTGGTAACATCCTGGACTGACATTGCAGTCTGTTAAAGAGCAGTTTTGAACAAGTCTAATGAGATGGTATAGATTTTCCAGGAGTATGAAGGGCTATCAGAATTCTCACCCGCCTAATCTGCTCTTCTGTGTCAAAGAGAAACTAGCACCAAAAGTTTCAGAGAAAGGTCAAGAATCCTTAGTTACAGCAGTAACTGTCCCTAGAGAATAGTATTCCTAACCAGTCAGCTGAAACATATGTATGTTTAGCAATTAACGTGCCACAACTTGGGGGCCTTTTTATCCATCAATGTGTTTTGGAGCAACTCCTAATAGAAACATAGCTTGTTTTTCCTCCTTACACATCCAGCCACAAACCCAAAATTTCTCCTATCCTGTCAGAAAAAGAAAACAACCAACCAACCAACTGAACACTATATCCATTTAGCCATGGTCCAGTTTTAGTTTCCAGAAATGAGGTCTCAAACCATGTTACTAAGTGCCAGAATGCAAACATCCCATGCTATCTTCTTTTCCCAGTATGTTGACAGCTGCAAGTTAGGCAACCTTATTCTTTTTCAGTTCAAATATATAGCAACATAGGCCATACAGTTCTCTCTAAAACCTTTCATCATGCCATATTGTAAACACATCCAGCAACAGGCGTCACCTACTGCCATGGTGCTGGAGGCTGTTTTTTCATTTGCACAGGTAAGATGGTTCATACAAAGACAGGCTTCAGACCTCCACTTAATTTCCTGCCTTATCACCTTTGCTTGCAAAGTCCAGTCTCAGGATGCAGTAGCAAGAGAGCTGCTTAGCTTCCTACACTAGGTGGCATGGAAGAACTATGTTTGACCATCCCCATCACTGTCCAACGGCAAACGGTTCTGCTGCTCCGTGTCTTACAGTCTCTTTTGCTTCTGTTCTGAAATTTTATTTTTTTATTTTTTTTTTCATTTAATCACCTGGCAGAGTTTTATCATGAAAAATGCTGAAGCTCTTTGAGGGGTTCCCTTGTGACTTTCCCATTTCAGCTCTTCAATGTGCTTGCTGACTTTCCCTCAACTTTCCAATACTGACATTCAACAGCCAGATATTATAGACCCTAGCTCTGTACCTTACGCAGTTAAGTCTCAGGTTTCCCATTAGTCCTCCTAGTTTCCTCATTACTCTACATTCATATGTCTGAAGAAACATCACTGACATCTTTGAACTTTTGCAAGTCACGGAGTAGGAACCTGGAAGCCTGTGTCTGAAAATACTTTCAGCTCGTCAGAATCACACAACTTTTGATGTCTGAAATGGTAAGATTTCTTAAAGAGGTCAGTTTATCTCTTACCTTGTTCCACTACTAAGCTAATTACTGAAAATTATTGACCCTATAAAGTAACCAAGCTGGATTCATCAGTGCTGTCACTGGGAAGGGCAGCATTGCCTAATACTGTGATTGCACTAATAGCACAGTACGAGCACTGCTACAGCCCTTCTGCAGCCCTCCTAGCTTTTATCCCTACCGCCACAGCAGATATAAATGCATAATAAAGATCATCTCTGTCAAGTCAGGATGTCCATCTGGCCCTAATTTATTTGGATGAGAAAACTTTGAGCATAATCGTTAGCTTTTACTATTGCCTCCCCACTGTCACCACAAAGCATTTCATTTCCACCTGATGGTTTCCAATACTGTATGCATGCAACACCATTCCCATTACCTCACTATTCTCACAACATGCTACTTAACAGCTTTCGAGCAAATAAACCCTGCCCATGCCCCACCCCCATTCCATCTCATCCTATATGTGTAACCTGCCTTCCTCTGCCTGGGAAAACAACAAGGGTCAGACTAACTCTGGAGGTGCTTTCTCTCCCTGTTTTTCTGTGATTCCCTGGGGACAGGCTTATCTCTGAGGGGACATATTGCAGGACTCCAGTGTTACACTGGTGAATGTGTTAAGGCCAGAAACAGGGAGGGAGAGGTTTAGCCTTCACGGCAGAAGCCTGACTTTTCAAAGTGAAAGATTTTCTCATCATATGAATGGGGCTGAGTCATTCAGGTTTTGTCAGCTGGAGGTTCAGGGGAAGAGATGTCTCAAGACTATTTACTGTATTTTTTAATCTGATCCTGCAGTCCCAGATATTTAGCTCTGTCTTGTCCTATTTTCTGCTCTCTTGTCCTTACTAAGGTGATTTTCCTTTCTCTTCCTCCCTGCTGTACTGAGCTGGCATCTTTTCTCTTCCCCTCTACCTGGCCCAACCCTCCATGGCCCTCACCAGGATACAAGGAGAACCAGAGAGACCACCTGTACCAGGAATAGAAAAAGAAAGCACTTGGAAGCAGTTGGAAGCCAAGGAAGGCTAGAGTCAGGCATAAAGTTAGAGTATGTTTAACCCTCATTTTGTTTCAAGAAGATGTCTAGTGAATATACTCTATGAGCATTTTAAATGTCTGTATTTCATCACTTCCTGTACAGTGATATTCACCACTAGTACATTTCTGTTTCCATGGTTCTCTACAGAAGTATACTTTCTGGAGGAAAAGAGTTCCTATGAGAAGCTGTAGACTACGGTGCTGTCACCACTTGGCACAGAGGAGTCCACTATGCAGCACAAAAGGAAGGAGGCATTACTACCACACAGCTCCCTTCTGGCTGTGTACTTCCCTGTGTTTCAAAATGACATGAATGAAACTATGAGAAACTTCCAGAAAAAAACTGAGAACAAACTAAATGAAATCATGCCTCTTGGGTGACCATAGGACAGCACATGCTGTCCTCAGTTGCACCAATGCAGGTGTAAACAAGAGCTAAAATTACATATAAGGCACAAACAAACACATGACAATGTGAAACACTATAAAGTTTTAATTGCCACTTATTTGGTTAAGCCCTTCACAGCTCTCTGCTGGTAAGTCTTGAGCAATGTGGTCATTCCATCCTCGGGCTCATAAAAATTTACCGCACGCCTTCACGTGTTCTCCCTTTATAGCTCCATTTTATTTCACTGGCAAAATACAGCCAGCTGGAGTTGCAGCTCTGAGTAACTGAATGCTTGAGATGCAGAATGCAGTCCCCAGAATACATGATATTCATGGTAATATTCTGACTGTAAAAAAGGCTTGACTTTTTAAGCTGTTCCAGAGATGCAGATAGATGTAATGTGTCAGAAATAGGGACCACCTACACATCAGATCACACTTACAAGGATAATGTATGCAGGCGTATAAAATTGCCAAGGAACACAAAGCCACCCAGAAAGGGGTACTTCCCCAGGCTACTGACTGGTTTATTCTACATTTCACTGACTTTATAAGGCAGCCAAGTGACATTTGGTTTCAGCAGAGCCACCTGAAGGGATGAAATTGCACTGTTCTTGGACAGTCAGCACCAGGGACATTGTGATTTTGTAATATCTTGCCAAAAGACACAGGCACGAGAAAACAGCATTTCAAATCAGAATCTACTTACTTCAAAATCATAAACAGCTCCACTAATTTTTGAGATTCCAGTTCTTAAGATTGCCAAAGCCTTTTTAAGGGAAGGGAATTGAGACGTTTTTCTGATATTCTGAAAATAAAATAAAAGTGGAAGAAGAAAGAAATGCAGTTCTGTGACTCAGAGGTTCAACTGAAATAAAAATCTAAACACTGCCACAAGTGGGATCTCTGAAACCCAAAACTAAACTCTATGTCCTGGAAATTTCTAGAGAAGCTTGGAAAAAATTCAATGCTTTTAGACAAAGAGCAGAAAAAAATGAAAAGAATGTCAAAAAGAGACCCTGAGGATAAAACAAAATGAAGCAGTTAAAGCTAATTCTTTACTATATCTACAGTCCAGAGAGCAGTAAATATTGACTGATATACAGTTTGGTATTTTAAACTTGTACTTCGTGCTTACTGCACTTACTCTACACATCTGAGGAGCAAAAGACAGGAAGAATACGGGGCTTTCCGTCATCAACATGTTAATGTCTGGCAATTTTTCCCTTTTCTCAATAAACCTGAACACGGTTCTTGTTTGGGTTCCCAGAGTTCATCTGAAGCGCCATCAAACAAAAGGAGTCAGCTTTGCTTAATCCAGATACAATCCTATAGAAAGCCTTTTGAAAAAAATAGCAGGAATGATACAGGTGTAGTGGCATCCCAGCTCCCACCACAGATACATATGTCCATTATCATGAACTGTTCTGTCCAGATGCTCTGTGCTGTCAAATTTATCCCCTACAATTATTCTGATGACTGAAACCTTGCATATACAAGGGTGTCCTGCTTCAGCCCCGCACCCACCACTGTGTCCCTGCACTACCCAGGTGAGTGCTCCAGCCCCTGGGCGTTGCTCTCGCTGTAGGAAAGGAGGTCTGGCAAGGGGCTGCCTCAGGCACACACAGGTGCCTAGTGGCTCAGACACTGTGCTGTGGAGCACTGGATGTCCACACAAAGCACTGGTGTATCCTTTAGAGGCAGATCTGAATCTAGCTCCTCCACCTTGCAGATCAATGTCCTACAAATGCCTGTCCAGTTACTCTAAACTAAGGTGGGTCTCCTTAGATACTCCATTTGAAGCCAGTATGCTTGGGATAAAATACTTCTAACAGGTGCTGGAGCAGAAGACAAATGTGAAAATGATTCACGTCTGGGAAGTGGATGTTTGGTTACTACAGCATGTTGCAGTGAATGTAAGATACTGCACATGTAGTGAATGTCTGATCAGGAGTGGTCAAGGAGTAGTGCATAAGCACAATCAGCTTGCAGGCAATTAGTAAAGACATCATCCTGTGTGGCACATGATCTCAGATTTCTTCAGTGATGGAAACTGAACTAGTTCTCCTAAGACGTGATACGTGCTCCAGGCTACTGCATAATATATCCTCCCACAGTAGCTTTTGTGCATTTAGCATTCATTTTTTTGGTCTGGAAGGACTCAAATCAAAATATTTTGAAGACATTAGATGTTCTGAGATTTCGCTCTACCAAGAAACCAAATTTTAAGATTTTTTTCGAAGTTTGTTGGGTTTTTTTTTCATAGAATGAGGGCATGAGTTGGCATCTAAGCCAAAAAAATCAGTTAAATGCACAGTTCTTCTGGTGGCAGATTGTTCCCTGTAGGAGGTCTCTGGTTGTTCTTCACATCACATGGGTGTTACAGAAGTAGTTCTCAGGGAACTATAAAAAGGGAGAAAGGAAGGTTATTTGGCATATTCAGAATAGAGTGTTCATGTAATCAGAAGAAAATATTGCGTTGAGTTCTGTGAATGGTACACAGATACTATGGGCAATTGGAGCCTTATACATTTATATAACTTGTAATTACTTAATTTAATTATTCAAAGAAAATTACTTCACACCCCCACAAAATACCCCATATCTTACTAAGGCGACAGATATGCCTAGTTTTACACTCAAGTAATGTCACCTCCAGCAGAAGCTCATTTATTAAAATACCAGAATACTGCCGTATGATGCCTATCGTAACACCCACCTCCCACACACGCAGGGCAGCCTGTGTCTTATAACAAAGGACACATTCATAGCTATTATCTTGAAAGGTAGTAGGGACGATAAATGCATTAAAGGGACCAGAGAACTGTTCACTTCACCAAAGAATAGCTTAGGGGTGTTTTTACTGGGAGTTGAGGTGCCTCCATGCTTGCTATCACAGCATCAACTTCCCCTCGCATTGTCAAAAACTTTATTGTAGTTTTGTGCTTCACTTGAGCTTGGCAGTTATCAAGAACCCCAAAACCAAACACTTCACCTTGTACTCCCTAAAGGTGTAAAACTAAATTTGTTTCTTAGCTCTTTGGCTAGGGCCCTTTGGCTAAGTTGCTTTGCAGCTTCATCCAAACCAGTTACCACGGGGATGTCTGCCACTTGTTCAAGCTCTATTGCAGGCTGAAGCAGGAGCAGGACTCCTCAGAGCCCCTTTAGTTTGAGTTAGACAAATTTGGTGACTAGATTCACTGCTCCCCTGCAACAGCGTGCAATATACAACTCATTTTGGTTTTATTACCACTACAACAGCTCTCAGTCTATTAATACGCCTTTTGTGCAAAAAACAGTCTGGCACTTTCAGCAAGGAAAAGGTGGTAATGAAGAGACTCTCAAGCTCCTAAACTCACTCCAAACTATTAGAAGAAAAGTATTGAGAGCTACAAATTCAGCAAAACTCAGCTTCCATACTGCCAGGTCACTCTGTGTGAAATGAGACCTCTGATCTTTCCCTCTTCCGTTTCATTGAATATTTTAAAGAATATTTTCAGTGAAGCAGCTTGACAAATGACGCTTCAAATTAGATGCCAGCCCTCCGTATTGGCCACCTGAAGTTGGTGACAACCTGTTTGCCCAGTTGGTAGCTGAAGGTGCTCAGCAGGCTTAACTGCAAAGGCGGCAGCTCTTCGTTCTTAGCTCTGATTGTACTATTCAGAGCAACCTGCCACCTCTTTGGCTCACAAAGCCCCCTGGAACCCTTCCAAACCAGCTTCCAAACCAGAACAGCCACGTTCAGGGGGTTTTACATTAGCCACAGAACAAAGAACAGCAGTCATGAGGTTCATATAGGTTAGACCACCTTTCCTTCAGTGAATTTAACGTCTCAAGCAGATCAGATGCACGCTTTATCTACGTGCCCTATCCCAACTAGAGCACACAGGAAGGAGGAAAGCTTGACACATGCTATAAAAAGCAGCAGAAACACACACACGTTGTGTAACAAATGTCTGTTGAAAGGAGCTAAAGAGACAGCTCAATTTCTTTCCCTTTTTTTTTCTGTTTGCCTGTGTCCTCATTCCCCTCTGCCCACCCGCCTTGCTGTCTGGGGGAGGTTTCACATTGCATTAGCGTTACCGCCCGTGCCTCGGCCGGCCGTGGCAGAGGCTTTGCTGCCAAGACACCGCCTCTGGCCGCCTGGCAGCTGGTGCGGGGACAGTCTCTGAAAGGCAGGACAGGGACCTCTCTGCAGTGACAGATCCTAAGCCTGAGGGGTCTAGAGGCAGATATGCTGGGGAGCGGAGCATCGACACAACGTCGCAGTTCTTCCCATCACTAGCCACCACTTCCAGCTGCAGCAGGTAGAGTAGCTTTAGTAGCTCTCAAAGCCTACCGTTTTAACGCTGATGATCGCCAGTTAGACTTCGACTCTCAGCAGTAAAAAGATATCTTTTTTTTTTTTCCCCCAGGGAACTCCATGGTACTGCGCAATGCCTCTGGTATCTAACCTCATTAAAGGAGCTCATCTAACTGCCATACTAAGGCAACTCTCACCTCCCTCCAAGGCAATGACTCAAGATACTAATCAGTGCAACGAGGATGTCTGAGGGTTTTTCCATCCACTACTTCAGTCTGGGCTATACTTTTCCTTCCCCCATTACTACAGCCACAAACACTGTGCTCGCATTGCAAAGAAAGGCATCCAGCCATTTCTTGTGCGAGCTGCCTTGGGTATATTTAAATTTTATAAATTTTAGCCAAGTGTCAAATAATTAATAGTGGCCTTGAGCACACCCAGAAGAGACTATGCCTTTCCATACTCTTCCCTCTTTACTGCTCTCTGTTACTTTTTTCTTCGGTTTCTGTGATCATTTTACCTTTGCAGCTTTTTGGAGTTTGAGTAGAGGAAGACATCCCTTCTGAAGAAGACTCTTAAAGGAGATAAGGCCCCTACATTTGGCCCTGAAACATAGTCACAGCTGCTGAACATCACAGCTGTTGAAAAGACAAGATAGTATTGCCCTTAGGATTCAGAAGTATGTCTTAAGAAGACCTGGTCTAACAACATCATACTGGTAAAAGATGCAATGTTCGCATCTCTGGAGATAAAGTTGAGAAGTTATGACCTAGAAATTATGAAGACCAAAGAGACTGACAGAAGCCACACACAGAATATGGGGATTTTCTGAAAAACCAAGGTCACCACCACTCCCTCTTGCTTTACCTGATGGTGCCTGCCATGGTCCTTCAGACCTGTACAGCAAATCCTCATCAGGACTTATTGCTAACACCACTGAGCTGCTTCCAAAAGGTTATTATTAAAAGTCATTCATTACATTAATTTGCAACCCTCATTTAACGTCAGCAGACCTTTATCTTTCAGCCTAGGGGGTTATGCTAGCTCCTGCAAGCCAAAGCCCAATCATAACAAGTGTCTCAGGTTGTAATTACAGGGTGATTTCCAATGATATCAACTGCCTATTTTGCCTCCATATATTTTCAAGGCCAAAGGTTGCCTCCCTGTTTCAATTCCTGTGTGTCTACACAATGAAAAAAAAGTCCTTTACTAATAAAAATAAATTATTGGAAGGAAAATATATTATGAATAAACAAACTGGACACTATGTGTCTGTGCTTGATGTAGGAGGAGAGGAGACAGAGGCTGGCTGAGGTGGGAGCAGAGTGTGCTCTACGGAGGCGAGACGAACACTTGAGCAACTGGCTGCTCTGTCTTTCATTAGGAGGGGAGAGGAGCGGTGCAATTTTGTACTTCATTCCTTATTTCTTTGAGGCTGATAAGTTGAAATCAGTTCAGATTCCTCCCACATTTCTCCTCCTCCACCACCATAGTGCGTTAAACCTTCTTAACTCAAAAAATTATGCCTGCTACTCCCTCAGCTTCATTCTGCACCCTTCAGCTGAGGGAGAAGCTAGCTCAGCCAGCCACTTAAGCAGATTCTTTAAGTTAAATACTCAGCTAAGTGCTTGACTGGGTCAGAGCCCTCCTAGTTTGGAAAAACATGCTTTTGCAAGGGGTGTTTTAAGAGATTTGGGATGCTGTCTTGACCAAGTACCTTCATAACTCCCTAGCATGGAGATCGAATCTTTCGAAATGCTATTATTATGTTTTTTTCTTCCAAAAAAAAAAAAAAAATCAAGATGAAACTGTATTTCAAGAAACAAGCAAAGGAATGGACGCATATTTATATTCTGATTTACACAACAATTAAAGATAGGTAACATAATGAAATCCTAGATTAATGGGAGGAGGTAGTTATGAACATAAGCACCGCTAAAACATTTTTGATATCTGTTTTCTGGTCAGGATGACCAGTTATGTTTACCCTGAGCCAAATTTCAGGAATGGAATAATTTCCCTAGAAAATAGCATTGTGTTTCACATTGTTTTTATGGTTGTGCAAGTATTTGATAAATGCACTGTTGATGGACTACAAGAAAGATAATATTTTTCTAGGGAAGGTGTACTGAGCATAGGACACAACAAGGGATAATGGACATTTATTTATTTTATTGGTTGTGTAGTAAGAATTATTATTTTTTCTACAACCTGTCACATATACTTCTGTATTCATATAAATTACAAGACAAATAACTTTTTTTAAATTCAAGCTGGAAGAAAAAAAGTTCAAGTAAGAGTATAGCCTAGAAAGTGGAAATAATTGCAATGAAATTAACTATAGGCATAAGCAATTTGGTCAGATGTTAGAAACACATCCACCCAGACAATCCCAGACTATTTAAAGGTTGAGAAACGCATCTCTCCCTTCAACAGTGCAACTGTTGACAAGCTGCCAAAACTCTGCATTGCAAAGCCTCCAACCATGAATAAATCAAAGGAAATTCCAAGAAATAACTAAGGCAGCTTAAATGACTTATTTTGCTATAGTCACTGCAAATACTCCATGAAGATATATGGGATCTGCTACAAGTCAAACATATTTAAGCCACCCTCAGTGGGTATTAGGACTCTGCTGGTAAAGACATGTTGTATATAATCCAAGTATGTCTACAAGGATCTGATCTGATTCCTGCTGAAGACCAAATTTTGCTGAAGACTTAATAAGCTAATCAGAACGAAATGGCCAGTAGGCTGCACTGTTGATCTGGGAACACCTTATACTTTTATTTCAGGGGATATTTATGTGGCTGGGGAAAATCTTTTCCTTCTAGAGAAGAGACCTCAGAGGAGGGCACTCAGGGAAACTCATTACTTTGAGTAGCACACTTATTAAGCAGGCTTTAGCAAGTCAACCTGCCTGTGACCATCCCAGGCCTTGCTTTGGCCTGAGTAGTTAGCACTTTGGGCCACACAGAATGCTTCCATTAAGGTGGTTGGCTGGCACAAGGCAAGCGTTCCTTGGGCATTGACTGTTTTATTTACAAAGAAAGTATGATTACTTTTTTCCCTTAATGCGGAGGAAACAATCAGGAGATAGTAACTAATAAGAAGAAGTGAGGTCTGCCTACTCCCAGAGGCATGGTGTTTCACTGTGAAGGCAGCCAAGCCCTAGTCAACTCTTCCCCCATCCTGTGGGATGCTGGGGTAGGTAGACTGCCAATTCCTTGAAAACTCACTGAATAACTGTGGGTTCAAAACCATTTCTGTAGATGACTTTATCAGATACGGTCAAGAATTTTATTACTTTCAGAGTTACTTAGCTCCTTCCTGGAGAAATGTCCAACCATTTTGTAAAGTAGTTGGCTGCTGACAGTAAATATTGATTGCCTACTTCTGCCTCAAGCAAAGGCTTACACACATCAAAACCAAAACAAAACAAAGCAAAACCGTGATCCATTGATGATCCCATGAGATACAACTGCACAAGGGCTGCTCTTGTCTTACACAGATCGTTTTCTGTAACACAAGCATCATCTCTCTTGTGCCAATGCTCTTTGCCTGCGTTTTACACAGTTCTTTATGTGAAGGAAAATCACTAAGTGATTGCACTGAGATTGCTGTCCTGTCGTTGGGGATTTTTTAACCAGGATGATGAGGGAAGTTGAACAAGAGGGTGAGGTTAGGCCTCTTCCTGTTTTGAAGGGAGATATTTTCATCTCTTTGAACTTCGTAGCTTTCTTATAAATGATCATTTATGAAATCCATTGACTCACTTTTTCTTCTGGGTTTGTCACAGTTCTCTTTTTACACAATAAGCAAAATGCATGGATCAGGAGTATTGCACAAACAGGTAAGAATTCGTAACCTGTGAGACCTCTGATAACTAAAATTTAAAATCTGTCTGTAAACCCGGACTTCAAAACCAGACTCAGTTGATGGTTGCTTTTTTCTTTTTTTCATTTCCACTCTTTGCTAAAACACTGTTGCAACATACAATTTATTATGTCTTCTGTTTTCTAAGAGAGGGTCACTTTACCGCAGCAAATTATTTATCTACAAACTATTTGCTTGATCTGTTCACATAAAAATCCTCTTTCCTGGCATTTGTGAGTTAACTCAACATCAAAGAAATCCACTGTCCCATCTATCGAGAGATTATTGTTCAAACTTCAGAAGTTCATTTTCCAAATTTTCATCGTTTTCCCAGATCTGAACAGTTGCAGAATTCCACATCACATTCTACATCTGAAACTAATACGAGGCTTATTTTGGGTGCTTTATTCTCTAGTATTGCTCTACATGACTGTTGTCACTACAATCATGTCATGTGTGTGAGTTGACAGCCATACTCCTGTGCAATTCCTAGGTGTTACTGCATTTCAATCCTCAAATTCTCATTTTCACTTTAGAGTGTCTCATGTCTTCCTTCTCTGGAAGAAAGCCTCAAGTGGCCGAGTGGCCTTCACTAAGCTTTTGGCATGTTGTGTTGCAAACAGCCTCAATGTTATGGAAGTCTCGTCATGATGGTTTTTTTCCCTCACTGTACCCAACTAATTCACTCGTCTCAAGTTTCTTTATTGTTGCCAATTTCCATGCGTTTACCTAGCAAATGTAGTGCTTTTTTAAAGTCTTCAAAAATATCACAGCCCAGTTGTACATTCTCGTTTCCCTGATGTTTATTCAACAGAAAGCTGCCTTCACCAAGCTTGTGATGACGGGCCACCATCCAACCAGGTCCTCCTTCCATTTCCACTGGGTTACTGCAAGGGTTCATCGGTGCATTACACATATCCTTCTCTCATCCTATTCTTACTGCTTTTGCTCTGAAAGGCAAAATCTGACTCAATGCATAACAGTTGTCCAGAGTCTGTTTATCCTGCAAAGCCATGCTAAAATGAAGGTGTGCTCTCTCTCTCTCAGATGTGTGCTCGCTTGCATTCTCTGAGGGCTGCAAAGGTTAGGCGAGGCATAGTCCTTTGGAAGAGAATTTCCTGGGCTGACAAGGATCTTGCTCCCCAGGGGAGATCAGTAACCTCTCATAGTTGTTTTAAGTTGAGTATATCTAGTGCGCACATCAGTCTCACTGTGGCTGGAGCTGCTGTTGCAACATCTGGCTGAGTGCACCTTGTCAGTCACACAATAGATTGAGTCAGCTGCAACACCAAATCCTCATGTGTCTTTAGCCTTTGGGAGTAAGCAAAAGTCCAGACGTTCTACCTGTCTCAGGGGCCAGTAAACGAATTCTTAAGAAGTAGATCCTCCACCTAATACTGTTTCCTGAGAAGTGAGACCCACAGGAAAACCTCCTTTTCCTGGGATCCAGGTAGAACTTCCAGAGTTTCATTTTCCCAGAGTTTTAGGGGAGCAGGAAATCTTCTGCTTTATGTATTAACTCTTAAAGAACACAAATACAATATGTAACCAAATATGTGCAAAAATGAGTAGATACATTTGAGTAATTTTTCTAGGTTTTTGTTTATCTTTTTTTTTTTAAGCTTTAATTAAATTCCAAGGACAAACATCTTCACTGAACAGTTTTTGTCCCTAGCCCCTTGGCTCATCCACCTTCTTGGATGTCCTTGATAATTCATATGCATTCAACAGTGCTAGGATTTCCCTGTCGTACGGATTTCCACCTGCAGACTGTTCCTCAGCTGTATAAGCTGATTGAGGTTTAAAATGATTCAAGAGAGTATATTCTCCATCCTCTATCAGGCGAGTTTCTGATTCACCCCATCTGATGATGACATATCTTGCCAGGTGGCAGCATTGCCAAACTAAGTTGTGAAGTGATGAACCAGTTTGACGTGACTGGAAAGAGCTTATTGCTCAGAATGAGTGCATTGCAATGATATCGCTAATCATCATTGCAAACTCTGTCAGGTCCTCCTAGGAACATTGGTCCAAGTCAGAGGGTGAAAGGTAGTAGCAACACAAAGATCAGCCTTCTGATAAAATGGAGTTTTCCATGTGGGGATACATAACCCATAAACTGTTCTTAGATTCCCCAAATCATCACGTTTGCCATAGACACCAGCTGAATCCAGCATAACAAATATTACAGTACTTATTCTTTTGTATGTTCTGACTAATATACTTAACCTGGCTCACTAGATATTAATAAGCCACAAGTACAGTGCAGAAAATAATCCAGCAAAGTGATTGTTCAGTACCATGGAAGCAGCCTATCCTCCCATAATACCAAGAAGCACTTAATAAGAGAGCAACGATTTATATCTGTTTATTCAAGACATTGCTAGATTAGGATATTATTCTAAATTAATGCATCTTCTCACTCAGAATACAGAAAAGTAAAGGCAGAATTATCTAGTTTACTCCAGTTCCACAAATTTTGTTTTATGTTTGAAATTTGAATTCTACCCCTTGTAAGTTAGTCTTAAATGAAATATTCTAAAGAAAGGCTTGGATGTTTACTTGCTTTTGAGCAACTGACTTGTTTGTCTATCTGGAATGTTCAATAAACCCAAAGCTTCCAAAAAGCAATTACTAAAATTTAGAAGTCAGTTTCAAATATTCTACCTGGCCCCATTCTCAGCAGCCGCCAGCTCCTCACCTATAGCTTTTTATTAGAATATCTCTTCACAACTTTGGATATTTAAACTTGATCTCACACAACATAGACCTGCTATAATTTCATTGTTACTGTGAGGGACTGATATCTGAATGGGCACATCATAAAAAGTTCATGTAATAGGAAATACAACCTGGTATAACACAATATCCTTCCAGCATTTCTAGTTCCTTGGGTGGCTTTTTTGCTGTTTTGTTTATTGCTGTCTTTCCCTCTTTTGGTTACCAGCTGGCACTTTACAAAGACTAATGTCCTGTCTCTGACTCTTGGAAAACTGAGGTTTATCCTTTTTTTGAGAGCCTTTCTCTGGCCTGGGAATTTGTATCCTGGGGCCTCCCCCTCCTCCCCCCAGGCCTCCCTGAATGGTATCCAGATTTCTGTGCTGATGGGAAAAAATACTCCAAAGCTTTCAGTTTTTTCTTGTACCTTATTCCCAGTTGTCAGTAAACTGTCACTAGACTGGTGATGAAGGGCAGTCATGAAAAATTGTACCACTGAGGCAACAGAAAAATGTTTAAAAAACTTAAACTTGCTGTGACACTATGAGTTTGCAACACTGAGGTTTATGACAGCAACAGTCATCGCAATGTTATATTTGGTGAGATGGAAATGAGATTTTTAAAACCAACTGTGTATGATTGTTGAAGCCATGTATAGTCTAAGGACAGATATATTTCATCCACAAAGTACAGATATGTTTTTGGTGGTTGTTAATATATTTTGTATCCACCTGCAAGCATCAGAAAGTCAAAGCAAAACTTAGTTCCAGGCAGCTTTTTTTCATCTGGATGCTCATAAAAAACATTCAAGATGAAAATCCAAAGCCTCTGTTGAATAAAATTGTGGTACTTCCGTTATAGGATCTACACCAACAGAGATGAGACGCTTGGGGGGTCTGCAGCAGAGCAGAATGCTCCCAAGACTTCCCCACATATTAGCAACAGGCTCATGTCTTCCCCAGGGGCCAGGGAGCATGCTCTGCAAGGAAATTTGGCCTCCAGCATACAGTGAAGGGTTATCTAACCCAGGAGCATGGAAGCAACTGCTGGCTTTCCTGTGCTGTAGAAATAGGGTTACCCATTACATTGCCACAAGTGTTGTGCTTGGAAGGATGCACTGTCTGAAACAAAATCTTGGCCAAAGAGGCGGACAAAATCTGTGACTAAAAGGGCCTACAAGGTAAAGCACAGACCATACAATGATTTTAAATAGATTTAGTTAATGGGACCTCTCTGAGTGTGTAACGTTAAGCACATACCTCCAGCTTTGTAGGACTGACCCCCCTGAAATTTCTTACTGTGGGAGTTTGGTATAGAGACACATTTTTTCCATGCTCTTGGTCTTTTCTTCTTACAGAGCATTTGCACACAAAACCTCCCACAGCTCTCCTTGAGGTAGGAAGCCTTTGGAGGATATGCCGGAGAGCTCAATTTTCCCTTCACAATGAGCAAAGCAATTAATGTACAGAAAGTAAAGCCTTTCCCCTCAGGAGCTGGAAGCTCCTTTGCTGGCACTCCCAGCTCTTCTTAGCAAGCATCAAGCATTAGTCATGAATATGAACTCCCCAACCTCCAGCCCAACTGGGGTGCATTTAATGCTACATAGCACAGCCCTTATTCATTTTAATAAACACCCGCTCACTTAAGTAATCCCATTGATGTCATCAGTATGAATAAGAATTGCAAAATCTAGCTGCCTTTAAGTAGCATTGTGTGTTATAGGGCTGATTTTAGCACAGGTATAATTTTTTATCCATTCAGCTTAAGCAACCTGTCTCACCGTCCAGCTGAGCTCTGGGCTCCTCCCCAAGGTGGTGGATTCTTGTTCATCCCAGAGGCCATGCAGACTCAGAAGCTTCCCTCTACATTCCCAGAGGATTTCTGTGAATACAAAGCAACAGCCTTAATAGCAACTCTCTCCCTAGCTTCAGTCCTTGGTATCACTTTCAAAATGACTGACAGGCAGCTCTCTATTGTCATTAGGATCCCAGATGCCAGCAGAAACCAGGTGCAAAAGAAGGAAATAACTTTTCCAACTCAGATATGCAATCTGAATTCCTAAAGCGCAAAGGATTGTACATACACTGTAATGTAAACCCTGGGAGGTAACATCTGCCTGCAGTTTGAATTTTCACTAAGATAACAAGGGAGTAAGCATACATCTGAGTTCTGAGTTGAGCTCGTTCTCCCTCAGCTCTGACAGTCTGCTCATGTGTCAGAGTAGCTTGTAGCTGGGTAGAAGCTTAAACTGCCGTGAGAGAGACTAGAGCTAATATGACTGTCACTGGACATTTTGGGCAAACTATAGCCACATACACTGATTCCAAATGCATTTCCACTGAGGGAAGAAGGTGACTGACTAAGCTTTGCAGATCAAACAAGGTGAGATGCTGTGAGGTCGGATAACCACTTAGTTGATACAGTAGCCTCTTTCTAAGTATAAAAAAACCAAACCTATAGTGAAAAGAGCATGGATTCAAGCTGTGGTTTAAGCACTGAGTGTTGCAGCTGGGGGTCATGAACAAGGCACTGGGCAGCTCTTGTACAACCTGCTGGAAGAGGACACAGCATAAAGCAGAAGCCTCACAATTTCTCCAGTGACCCTGCCTATGACTGAGCAGGGCCCCACCTCCAAGGACATGTGTTAGGGCTGAGCTACATGGACTCTTTGAACAGACCCGCACTGGAGGAGCCTTGCCAGTGGGATGCAGGGACATTTGGGGCTGGGAGCACACGTGCGGCGAAGCACCATGTTGCAGTGGGATGTTCACTATTTGCTCACTGTCTGGTGTCCACCACTTGATGAAGGAGATTGGTTTGTAGCCTACTCTATCAACTGATGTTTGTGCCTGCACTGATTGCACTGAGTTGATTGTGTCACTGTTCAAGAATACGTGACCATTTCCCTCTACATGATTTGGGTGTGAAAGACATTATTTCCTTTCGGACCACGACTAGATAGGCTTTGTCCAGCAGAGAGCCCCCATGGATCTCTCTTACCTATAGTAAGAGGAGATTTTATGTGGGAAGGAAGGGGATCTTGATTTAAATTCTGACAAAGTTCTTTACATCCTATATGGTAAACAGGAAGTGAAGGGCTGGAGGAGTTAGGAGAACAACAGCGGGAACAGGGTGAAATATGGACATAAGATTCTGTTAAAAAGTAAATGATATCTAGGGCTAAAGAGTTAAATGCTTAGAAACTTATGGGCCTCTGTGCTACAAGCACACCTATGCTGTGGGTGCACAGTGCAGCAATGGGTGCGCAGGCATGTAGCTCTTTATGTGGTTACAGAGAGCCCTTGACCCATAGCAATGCCAGCAGCTAGTAGGCAAAGGGCTGCGAGCCCTGTTAATGGTGCCAATATGTCCTTAGTCTGCTCACGCTTCCTTCAGTTCTCTGCTCCCGTCCTCCTTCTCTGGAGACTTTCAAGACCTGGCTGGATGTATTTGTGTATGTCCTGCCCTAGGTGATCCTGTTTTGGCAGAGGGTTAGACTAGATGATCTCCAGAGGGCCCTTCCAACTCCTGGCATTCTGTGGTTCAATGATTCCTCTGTTTAACTGTTGCCTTGCTACAGGCGGTTGAAGCTCTTGGCATAAGATGGCCTCTGACAACTCCTCATGTCGGTTGTCATTTTCTTGGCATTTGGCTTGGCTCGTGTGTGTACAGGCCTCTGCACGCACGCCCTCCTCCCAGATATGTGCAGGGTGCGGTTACAAAGCATCCATAGGATTTCTTCCTAGACAAGGACATCCTTCTACTAGCCTGTGTTTGCATAAGACTTGAAGAACAAACTATAGGCCAACTCTGTATGTAAGAAACACCCTGAAACAAAGATCATTGGGAATCATGTTTTAATAAGTCACAAGAAGAAAAGGTATGGTCTAGCTACATGAGCAGACTGAGCGGACCTATGCCATTGAAGGGTTTTAAAACAGTCCGTGCTGGCAAAAAAGTGCTCACTAATATGCACATGTAAATTTTTCACAACAAGGTGGAAACATCAGAAATAACAGTATCGGCATCTGCTTGAGGACAGTTACTACCTTCTTATAACCATTTTTTTTTTTTTTTTTTTTGCATCTGGTTCCATTTATGACTCATACTTCCCAAACAAGCCATATGTTACTGCAGAAGGCCTTTAACTTTGCTTGATTTGTATTGAGCTGTATTCCTGGCTGTCAGCCAAGCAAATGTAATAAAACCACTTTTTCCATCAAAAAATAAAAATGAAATCCCATTTGCAGTAAGATTTAATTAGCAGCCAGTAAGTCATTTCAGTGTTGAAAGCATGCACACTCATGTTTTGTTATAGCCTGATTTGCACCTTCAAACTCCATTGTAGCGTTTTATTCATTATAATACAGAAAGGTTTCCATTTCCCCCACCTCAGCCTTCATTTCACTGCAGATCCTGTAGCATTTGAATGATGGCAAATTTTTGGAAAATGTTACACCCTCTGAGCTCTTCTCTGTGGATGTCACATTTTGCATCACCTATTTAGAACATTGTGACATTGATGATTTTAACACCCTGAACACCAAGCTGACAACAGTAATTTCTGCTGAAACAGGCAGTCTATCAAGAAACTTGTGTATAAAATCAGAAACTGCCATTCCATCAAAGCCTGCAGAATACAGGTGACTAAATCATCATCACTGCTGATGTTCCTGAAACTAACAGGCCAAAGTTGAGGGGGCAAAGAGACTCTATCCTACCTATTTAAAGCAGTCGTCAACTTTCTTCTTCACCATCCTTTTTAATTTAATGGAATCCTCAGGTAATGTACATTGCGACAACAGGTTTTTGGCTCTTGTTTCATATTCCCTCAGGGAGGGGTAACGTTTGACACCCTCGACATTATTTTTAATACCTTAATTTTAAGAAAAACAGCAAACTGAACCTTTGGATGGTTTAGCTTGTCCCCTTTCCTGGAAAATCAGACTACAGGAGCCAGGAAACTTTGCAAACTCCAGGATATAGAATTTCCAAGTACCTTTTCAGGAGCTTGCGGGACACTGACCGGCCAGAGCAGCCTTGAGCGGTGCAACTGTCAGGAACGGCTACCCCAGAGCCCTCCACCAGCCCCCTGCCCTGTCCCATTGGACTGAGTGTCCCAGCCAGTGCTGCTTCACGTGCAGTAGCAGATGGGAAGAAAGCCCAGCCAAAGCTTAGGCTGCTTAAAGCAGCATTAACTCTCACTTGGATTTCTGCATGGAAATCCAGCGAGTTAGCACAGGGCAATGCTCTAGACAGTGGCTGATCCTTTGCTTTCCCAGCCTGGCACAGATCCAGCTCTGTAGAGAGCCAGCAAAAACGTTTCGCAGGATCCCGCAGAGCAGGGGCAACACCGCAGGGGTGTTATCCCACTCAGCTTCTTTCCACTGCCTGTGTTAATGGATGGAGCAGGCAGCAGGGCTCAGCTTGTAATATCACTCAACCCTCCCTTACCCCCCACCCTGAGATATCAGCTGGATCTGAATCCCTTATGCTCACAGTAGGGCCAGAGGAAATACAGATGGAAAAAACTATTAGACTATTTAGCTCATCTTCTGCCAGAGAAAGACTGCTCCCTGCAGTACACCATGCCTTTGCTTTTTTTCTTTAAAAAAAAAAAAGAGGTTTAAACTTCCCCTCTCTACTGAGTGTTTGAAGAAAACTTCTGAAAGATTTAAGATGACTCCAAGACGTCTCTCTGTGCCAGTCCCATCAGTTAAAAAGTCATCAAGAAACATGAAATAAAGAGGAAAAACTTTGTCACAAAGCTGGTCAAAGTCTCCGCATTATCACTTTCATTTTTCCTGGCAGTAAAAAGGAACATGCTATTTCAGCCATGAATGTTTACTCATTGTTTCATTCATTTGGTTTTTTCCTTCTTTCTTTCTGGCTAAATATGGATGTTGCAGAGGGAAGAAAGATTGTGAGAAATAACAAATGGAAGTGAAGTGCCAGACGTCACTAAGTTAGTCATTAAGAAGTTTTTAAGGGCCACATTTTCATATGTGCGCAGAAGCCAGCAGTTTCTGCCGGGAACAAGTGCTCAGCACTTTTGAAAACTCTGACCACTTCAACTAAGTGCCTCAGTCAAAGACTCCAGCTCTTCAGAAAACCTGTTTTTTTCAAATAGTCACTCGTTTGAAGTAACCCTTTGGAGGTTATGAGTACATACCTATTTAGGAAGAGTAAGCATACAGGTCCTCCACCCTGAGAATTCATTTGCCTTGCAGACTACACAGTGCCACTGTCCAGAGGAACAGTACGAAAGTGCCTGGAGGGTTCAGAGCATTTCCACCAGCACTGAGGACAATCAGCAATCAGCTCTTTCTGTGGCCTGAACCTTCCCCCTCCTGGCCCCCCTGCCCCAGGCAAAGACCTTTGCTTCTCTAGGAGCAGATGGGAACGAAAGAAGTTGAAACGGCAAAATGCCAAGTACTCTGACGTCCCTGCAACTTTAGCAGCAAGATTTCTCATCACCTCATGGAAACAAGCCTTCAGAGACTGCATCTCCTGCTGTTAAAACGAATGTGGAAACTCCATTAGTTTCTATGGCGTGGTGTCAGCCTCTTATATTCTGGCAGGGGAGAAGGAAAGGAAATGCTGTTGTTCTGCAGTACGGAGTCGGGTCTGCCTCCACTGGCTTTCTCGACCTTGCTGGGCGTTCATGGGGCTGTGCGCTGGCATGCATATTCATCCTGGCTGCTTTGCTTAGCAATACTCCTGTCAGTTAAGTGATGTCACTCATCAAGGAAAAATGTGAAAAGGCAGTTTATGTGGTAATATTGGTTTTGTTTTTGATTAAGCCTGCTGCTGATCAAGTTCCCCTTGTCATTGTCAGCTTTAGAATGAATATTCATACAATGCAAAAAAGCAGGGAAACTCACTAGAGCAGAAATTCTTACTGATTTTCAAAAAAATGTTGTTTTCTTCTACCACCGCTCTCACCAGCCTGCAGTCCAGCCTGCAAGCAGCCAACATATTTGTATGCATGAACAGACCCCAGAGGTGTTAGGCTCCCAGTGTTCCTTAGCTGCTCTACAGAAGAGGTGCAATGGCACCACCGGAGCTAGCTTGATGTGCTCTGGCTGCGGAGCTTGCCTGTGGGAGATGATTTTACAACATAGAGCAATGCATAGGACTAAAGGAGACCATCCCTGTTTCTTAAAGCTGACACCAAGGCACTTTGTGCAGTCAATCGCCAGCTCAGAGAGCCAGCAGTCCCTGAATGCCTGTTCATCCTTTTTGGGGATTCCAATGGTTCATGGTCCTTGCAGGGGTCTGCTCCCAAAGGTGAGTTTAATCCAGTTCTGCCTCCATAGTGGTCCAGGTCAAGATTATCTTATAATAAAAGATAAAGATATTTCTCTTTTGCTTAAATTCAATCACTTGCCTAACAAAGCCCTACACATATGAACCATATGTACAGGGCACCTCTATACTCACAAATTAAAGAAACTTTTGTTTTCCTTACCAAGCATAATCATTTGAAAAAGACTTAGGTACACACAACAAATCGTCTTATTATAGCTCATGTAGGCATCACATAGGGGCAAAAGCCAAACGTTTCACAGGGAAAGCTGTTTCCCACATTCCTGGTGCTATTGGTGACACCAAATCCAGTTAAAAGCAAGGATATTAAAGGTAACACAAACACACGTGACGTGTAGCATATGCAAAGCCCCCAAGAATAAGTGCAGAATAAGTCAAACTATCCAGCACTTTCATCTTAAATTGAGTCTACAGTAAGCATATGTTCAGGGTCAGTGTTTAGTGTATGTAGTCTGTGTATGAGAAAAGGACACAGGGACATCATCACAAATAAATATCACACAATAAATTCAACTAGTGCATAGACTTTCTTCATGCAGGCAATTTAACAAAAAAAAACCAACCCCAAACTGGTGGCTAGACTAAAACATATGGTGTTCCATGCAGGCTTTGCATTGAATATCCTGGTTTTACTTTAAGGACATTCTTCAAACAATATTGATTGAGATTTTCAGGGGTGTCTAAATGACTTAAAAGGGTAACTCCCGTTGACTTGTTCCACTGTACAATGGAATAAATCAATACAGCTTGCTCCCCCTGAGCTATTTAGGCCAAAATCTAATAAAGGATTCAGGGATTGTAGTACCTAACTTTTGGGACTTGATCCTCCTTCCGAAGGCCAGAACTGTAAGCCTGTCACCTGCCCCCACCTCTTGAACATGGGAGAGTCAACCATCTCAGAAAGGAGCTGGATGGTAAGTAGGAAGTATGTTTGAAAACACGCTCTCCAAGTTGTCTAAAAGGCTGTGGGCAGGTTGCTGCTTGAGCTCAGTCCTTGTCCTTCAAAGTCTCTGTCACACCACTGTATTCAGTGGCTTTCCAGATGTTTCTCTCCCTACTGAGCGGACACACTCAAACAGCTTTCTTGGGGGCAATAGGCTAGAATCCTGATGATCCAATGAATCTTGAACTTTCTGCTTCACAGCAGCAGAACTTCACCAGAAAAGAAAAGACTCTTCTACTCCTCGTGAGGTACTTAAGGCACTCTGCTAGGCGACTGGAGATGTTGATCTAGCCAGTTTCAACACAGATTTGGGGTTTTTTTTAGATACTCAGGGAGGCAGAGCAAGTAATTAGGCTGATCTGTAAGAGGTGGTGACAGCACTTGCCAGAAGTATAACTCAGAAAGGAGGCACATTTCATCACACATGAGGTATTTTTAAAGACCTGATAGGAAGGGCAGGTCTCTTGGAGGATCTAGGCCAAGAAATATGTAGTTTCTGGTGTCCAGGTCAGTTTGGGATGGGAAGAGGCATGAAAAGGCAAGAAGTTCGGCTCATGCTCAAAAGCAGGATATAGTCTGAAATAAAGAGGCACCTTGTAAGTCTAGGTGTTGCTGGAGTTAAACATGAGATGATTGCAGCATTCTTGGATTGAAATTTTTGTACTTAAGTAGCTTGACTCCATTTGGGTCTGTTACAGCTAACAATGTCCTTTATTGGTGCTAATTCTTATCCACTGCTGGCAGTGTGTCCTGCCAGTGGGAAAGTCCACGTAAAGGTATTTAATACGTGACAGTTACTACCCCAGGTCAGAATCTAAAGCTTCATAAGAGGATTGTGCCGGCAGTTATATGAGACCAATACACTTACTCTCTGTTTCGCTGACGCAAATAAATCCTGAAATGACTGTGGTGACAGTATTCTGCAAGAAGGGACTAAAGAGAGCTTGCCAGAGCATCTGTATTTCCCTTGTGCTTTACAAAAAAAGACATATGGATCTTCACAGAAAATTATAACCTCCTTGAGCAATATAATAGGTAATTATATTACCGACTTACTTAGAAATTCTACAGCTCACTGCATATAAAAATTCTCATTCGGTTCTGCAGTTTTCTAGAGTGCCATGTTAGATCTCAGCTTTTCATCCCTTTTAAAAACACGGAACTTCTATATCAGAGACCTCAGAGTCAGTCTTCTTGGTCCCATCAGACCTATGTGCACCCACCACACCTAGTATTTTGGAGGAACACCCTCCTCATCACCCTCAGCAGGGCTGTCAGCACATACGCGTGCCACCAGCCTTGCCCAGAGAGCAACAGCCTCAGGCAGGAGCCGTTCAGCTGCATCCCTGAGCACTGAGCCCAAGCCTGCAGTTCTCGAGGCATGGTGCATTAGCTCAGCACGGCCGGGCACAAACACAGCCCCACACCATCGTTACCACTGACGGCTCAGAGTGGACTACAATGGGGAGATTGGGCAGAGCCATCACGAAATCAGCTCTCCCTGGTTCCTGCTTCTGTACTCGCTACTTTGGTTCCAAAAATTGCTCATGGCTGGGAAAATTTTGTCAGATGTGTTTGCCTTTCTCTTCCACACCATTTCCAAAAGCATGAAAAGTGAGCATCATCAATGCCTAGGTCTTGTATGAGGATATGTTTTTTTTCCAAGCACTGTACAAACATTAACTCATTAAGAAAACAAAATTAAGGTCATAAGTATCTGAAATCTCTTTAGGGTTGCTCCATTGTAACCCAAAAATATCACATGTCATTTCAGTAATACTTGCTCAATGATTACCAAAAAAAAAAAAAAAAGGCCCAAGGCTGAGAAGGTGGATGGTAAATTACAGCTGCAAATTAATTAACATAATCAAACAAGCCAGAGGTAACTCCCACAGTAAGGGGGTTGTTTTTAAAGGCAATGTTAATAGAGAGCATTTACCACCGGGGGTTGCCTGATTCCCTTTTAATAAAATATCTGTGATTACCTGATTAGCTGATCATTGTGCAGAGCATTTTGTTCTCAATACAGCCATGCAGCCAAGGAGAAGAGAGAGGCTTTTGTCAGATAAGGCTTGTTTATTTAAAACATGTAATTGACTTCTTTTTTTTTGTATGAAAGCATGATCCAAAAAGCTGCTCGCCTCCAACTACGTACACTGCTTCTCCCCTCTCCAGTCTGAGATGAGCCAGTTTTCTGGCACACAATAATCTCGGCAAAGTTACCATTATGATCTGGAATAGAAGTAGGAACACTGCAATGGATACGAGAAACTAACCGTTAATGGTTAGAAGAGGTCACCGCCCATTACGGTATTATGCTTGTCATATGCCATCATGCCAGAATTATGACGATGTACCACCTGTGGTTCTGCCCCCACATGGTATTATTGGAGAAATAAACTGGTTTAGTTTGATAATATCTGAGGAGACCAAAAGATGACCCACATTTTTCACTGCTGCTCACATTTTTAAGGGCGGTCCTTGCGCAGGAAAGCAGTTCTTGGGAATAAAAGATTCTGCCGATATAATGGAACACCAACAAACTTGGAAAATTCAAAGAACACATGAAAACTAGACACCTCATGCATGTAACTGTATATTTATTTCTTTTTAAAGAACACTCCTTAAATGTATTGTAAGTCAATATACAAACTTGGTTTCACAGATTTATAATCCACTAAATAGCACAAAATATAATCCAGGTTGTGGGTTTCTTTCATCTGTGTGTGTGCATATGTGTTTGAGTGTGTGTGTGCGCGCGCATGCGTGCATGCACGCATGCTGCTGGTGGTAAAGGTAACCCACCACACGTGTTTTAATACAAGCCCGGGCTCCTCCTGACTTTTCTCTGAAGCAAACCTCACCCAGATGGAGATCCTGCTCTGGAAGACTGTGACTTTCTTGCCCATGAATCCCTCTCCTTGAAGAGGCTCATGTGGTGATGCTCTCTGTCTCACCAGCAGGGCCATTCTCCTCTGTCCATGGGACAGGAGCCTCCCTTGAAGCTGACCAGGGTGTCGCAGCAGGGTGTGACCAGCCGTGGTGTTCAAGTGCAAGAAAACACCTTTTTTTTTCCCAAATCCAAACCCCTCACTGACACCCTGGGTCACCTCTGCATGACACCTACACCCCACAGTCAGCCCTTTGCAAGCAGGGGACTGCCAGGGCTCGGCGAGTGGCGCTTTTCCAGCCAGCGGGCCAGCTCCTCGCCCAGCCCCGTGCGGCCATAGGGGCCTTGCCCTCCTGCTACTGGAGGCAGGGGAGCTGCTCCAGCCGCGGCCGGACTCGGCCTCCCAGCAGCCAGCCGTGCCCTGGTTCTGCTCCCGGCAGCACCATAAACCTCGCCTGTCCCAGTGAGTTACGCAGACGGCACCAGTGATGCACCCGCACATATTTACATGGGGTGGAATGTTTTCCCATAGCTTTTTAAAGGAGTATATAGATCAACATGTTCACATAAGACCAAATACTTTTAATATATTTATAACTGTTTTATAAAGCTTTGAAAAAACTCACAATAGCACATTGTTTTACTTTAATGCTTTACGGTACTATCAGTTTAAAATCACAATCAGCACTTAAGTTATAGTCAATCCGGCAAACAAGAGACAAAAAAAAATTACAAGAGTTAAGAACTGACTGATACATCCTTTATCTTTTTTTTTTTTTCAACTAATGCATAAGTGCAGAATAAGATAAGATACTCTAGTTTAAATATCTTGTTTTACAATATACATTTTGTTCTAATTACGCAACAGTAAATCCCATGCTTCACATAGAAAAGCAATCCACAACATTAAGAAAAAAATTTACAATTTATGAAACAAAGTAAATAAATATTAGTATTACAGAATCAGAGCTGTACATAAAAGCTGTTCAGTTTTAATCATATAAAAATATGTTTTAGTGCAACCTCACATATATTGATGCTGTTTTGCTTTACATCATTTAGATCCAAGTGTCCAAAAAAGGAAAGAAATTACATTTATTACAAAGCAGATACACAAATTCTAAAATATGTACAAATTACTGCTAAAAAAATGCTTATAAGAATATAAGCAAAGTAAAGAAAAGGCACAAACATCTGTACAATTTAAAAGTACCAGACCCAATAAGAATTTCAAATTTAGTTTTGGTCAGGCTCATGATGACTTGTTATTTTATCTAATTCTTTTGATATAACAAAAGTATATATAATAGCAAACTACTGTAACTTAGAACAGGCATGCTGTAAAGTTGAATACTTCCTTTATCTCTAGAAAAAAAAAAAAAAAAGTGGGGTAAATGTATGGGTGAAAGTCTCCATGCATCTCAGATCAATGTGGCTTGCTCTTCTCAGATGACGGATCTTTTCTTTCCTGTGTGCTTGGTGAGAGGTCGCTCCTGCTGTGAAAGCCCAACTGCCGGACGTCCACAAAGCTGTTGCTGTAGAAGGTGGGATGGGCTAACGCAGTCTGTGATGTACCAAAACTGTCCTGTTCACCACCGTGCAAGTCAGGATGGGTGGATGAGGCACAGGTCTGGCCCGGCTCAGATCCACTAAAGTGTTTAATGCTAAAATGTGCACTTTCTAAGGGTTTCTGGTGAGGCTCAGAAGGCCTCTGCAGCTGCTCCGCCCCATGCAGAACGGCTTCTTCTGTGGCGATTCGCAGAGAGGCTATGGCTTTTGTACAAGTCTGTATGTTCTCCTCCTGCTCCCTCTCGGTAGCTACGACACTGTCCTCCGACGTGCTCTGCGTCAGTAACAGCAACGGAGAGGAGGGCGCGCTGGAGGGAGCGGTGGGGTGCAAGCTGTGCGGAGAGGTACGTTTCTCGTGGTGCTTGGAAATACTATACGATTCCTTTGCAAGGATTTCTGCAGTTCCTCTTTGCTTCTCCTCAGAGCCCTCCCTCTGCAGGGCCAGAGTGGACGGAGAATGTAAACCTGAAAGGGCCACCGGTACTGAATGGACCATCTGGATACCCCCGATAGGCATCATAGGGATGGGTGCTCGGATCTGTTGCTGGGAGTGTAATGGAAGGTGACTGAAGACGTAGTCGCTCGGACCTCCAGGGAATGGGCTAGACCCGTGGTGCTCCATAACTCCTTTTTCTCCATATACGTTGAAGTAAGGCCCCTGAGTCAATCCCCTTCTCTGTAACCAGAAAAAAAAAAAACAACACAAAACGAATGTCAGTGCTGCTACCAGCAAAATTCTTGTCTAGGGGCCAAACCACCTATCTGCTTTCTTGTCTAACACAACCTCTCATTCATGCAGCACCTTTCATCCAGATGGATCCCAAAGCATTTGGAAAACTCCACTAATTGCTTATCCAAACAACAGAGGAGGTTTTGCTTAGCTCAGCCCTACAGGGCTCATGCCTCTGACGCGAAAGGCAGCAGCTAGTTAAGAGTGTTCAGCAACACAATGCAGCAATTTAGGTCAAGAAGTGAAGAGTGTTATATTCAACTGAAACTGCCGAGAGAATTTGGGGTAGATAAAGTTTCATTTCCTAGGAGGAGAATCCATCTCATACTTTCTTTTGGCAAACTGTACTGGTATTGGCAGTTCACACTGGACATCAAGATTTTATTTTTAGAGAAATACACATCCATTCAGCTCTGGGGCCTCCAGAGCTCAAGGAGGTCCAGAGGAGAGCCACAAAGAAGATCAGAGGGCTGGAGTACCTCACCTGTGAGGATTGGCTGGGAGAGTTGGGGTTATTTAGCCTGAAGAAGAGAAGGCTCTGGGGACACCTTACTGCAGCCTTCTAGTACCTGAAGGGGGCTTACACAAAAGATGGGGAGGGACTCTTTATTAAGGAGAGTATTGATAGGATGAGAGGTAACAGTTTTAAACTGAAAGAGAGTAGATTTAGATTAGATACTAGGAATAAATTCTTCTCTGTGAGGGTGGTGGGTCACTGGAACAGGTTACCCAGAGAAGATGTGGATGCATCCTCCTCGGAAGTGTTCAAGATCAGGCTGGATGGGGTTTTGAGCAACCTTATCTAGTGAAAGGTGTCCCTGCCCATGGCAGGAGGGTTGGAACTAGATAATCTTTCAGGTCCCTTCCAAACCAAACCATTCTGTGATACACTGAACACTCTGCTGCCACCACTGTTAGGCAATATGGGAAAAATCTGACTGCATGTACATATTTTCTGCCTGCTGAAAGACTCTGCTCTGAAGTCCCAGAAGGCACTTGCTCCCCAAGAGATTCACTCAGTCCTTGATGAAAGCAGACGGGTATTTCCATGGAAGTTCAAGTGCCTCTGTGCAATGAAGACCCAAATATTTATTGTCATTAAGACAATGGAGTACCACTCTGGTCTATCTACAGTGTATACAAATAACAACAAAAGCACAGGAATTAGCTGTGAGTGAAAGTGATGATTCTGTCGCTGGGAGACTCATCCACTCATAATGGGATCGAGAAGAATGGGGGATTTTGTAATGGCTAATAAAAAACAATCTCACAATATTGACATTTTCAGTGCCTTCCCATTAGTTCCTGCCTTGGAAGAATGAATAGATTCATCTCCACTCAGTATTAAATATGCTCTGGGCTTTTGGGTTTCTCTTTTTTCTCATTCTTAACTTTTAAAATTTATTTTGCATCTGATGATTAAGTAACATTTATGGCTGACCACTGGAATAATGATGACAGAAGTGAAGGATGACATTTTCATAATTGTGTGTGGGATTTAGCCATACAACTCTCAGGGACTCTCACAGAAAATTAAATGAATCAAAATGCTCATCTCTGCTCTGCAAATTGACCAAACACCTATCAATTGCCCCAGAGCTGTATTGTGACCACAGTCTTGGTGTGGCAGCCCGGGGACTACGCTGCTAAATGCCAATGCATTAAAGTGGCAGCACTTCACTTCTGGGAAATCCTAGCTCTCAAGGCATTAAGCAACCTCTTGATCTCATCCTGGGGAACTGGTTTAGGGGACAATTAAAGATTCAGTTTCTGTGCTGCCCAGGGGCTCAATCTCACTGTGCTCAGATGCTTTGTCCTGTTTGATATAAATCAACGTTGAGACAGGAAGGGTGACCCATAATCATCAGACTCGAACTTAGGAGATGTTATTATTCTGAGACTAATCTATGCTGGGAATTTTCCTATTCAGAAAGTGAGACGTTTGAGTCCCATAAAAGAGAAACTGTCATAAGAAAGCACAGTGACAGTACATTGTACTGCTGAATGGGGAAAAATTTTCAGAATAAGATGCAGTTGCCAAGCCACAAGACATAGTTCACCTACTCTGTCAGCCCTTCCTATTACTAACTTCACCTCTGCACAGCTGCTTGCCCCTCTTTTTTTTTCCCATCTTTGTTCTGTCAACCTGTTTCTCAGTCATACCATCCTCTTGGCTGTTTCCTAAGTCATGACACGTATCACTATTGCATCTGATATGAATTTGGGCTAAGGGAAACAGAACAAAAGTAACCAAAAAACCCCCAGTAAAACTCATCGAAGAACAAACCTAGTTACACACAAATCTCTAATTGATAATGGCACCAGCGTTATGTTGTACCCTGCCACAGTTTCAAAATGGTATAGAGCTGTCCTTGCTGGATAGTGGTGGCTACCATGATAGAAACTGCTGTATGCTTCAAGATCAGCAGTACCATCCAATGTATGTCTCACATGCCTAAATTTTACATAAACAGTGACAGTGTATGAATGTCCACTGGATGATGCCCAAGCCTGGCTGAGCATGTATCAGATTATCTTTCTCTAGCTCTGGTAGATACGTTTTTCCAAACGGCCAACAGAAACGGTTACGGATATTAATAACTATTCATACCTCTTACCCTGCTTTTATTTCCTTTATCAACATCAAGCATTTTCAAATCTACAAGTAGACACACACATACATATTCATGAGGAAAGACTGAAATATTAGAGGAGCTGTCTTCTTTTAACAAACATCCTGAAGCTCCAAAGACTTTATTCTGCTGACAGGGCGAGTATTATATCCCATCACCACGCACAGTGCAGAAAGTCACGGTATGTGCAGCCAGAGTGGGCTGCTACCAGCACAGTGAGACAAGCTGCTCCTCTCTCTGTCAGGCGATGGAAATCCAGTTCGTTTCCTACTAATTTTCATTTGTTGCAGTTTAGCGTATTTCCCTCCACCTCCAAGTGACAAATAATTTCTCAAGCAACAATATTCTGTAGGAGCTTTTCACTAAACCCTCTGCCCTGGTCATAAAGCTAGACTGCCACACTGCAGCTCTGAGCAAAGCCATATTCAGCTTCACAGGTCCCCTGAAATGCCTCAGGGGTGAGATAGAGTTTACCCTGTATCTGGTTCATCACCCAAAACAGGCTGTGGGGGATTAAGAGGAAGATCGCATTTCAAAGCCAAGCACCCTTCACAGACACCCTCCTGGCAACCTCAGACCACAGCTTGCAAAAAAACGTGGAGGGTGGAAAACAATCTCTTTGATTACCATATCATAATGTACTTGAGGCTTTTTGAAGTTAAAAAACAGAAAATGTTGAACTCTACTGTGAAATTCAATAACAGAGCATATTACCAATGTGCTTTCTAACAGATATGACGAGTAATAAATCTGTGTGGACTTCAGTGTCAAGATCAGTTCGATTTGAAGTCCTACTGAGAATGCACCATAGCAGCCTACATACACCAGTGGATCTATTTACAGTTTACCTGGACTTTAGAAGTTTTACACTGTCTCTCTGCACAAGAATGCATTTCACTGAAGATAAAGTATGGAGTGCTTTGGAAGAGAATTAATATCTATATGTCTGGGATGATCAAAGGACATTAAGTCTTATCGACTTTCAAGTGGATACAGAGGTGTTTAACTCCCTTCAGTTCTTCTGAGTATATTGAGACAGGATTCAGACTTCAAAATGAATCGAAGCTGCAACAAAACAGCAACACAAGCAAAATCCACTACCTCTGAGAAGCTAAAACAGTTGCTGGGGACAAGTCTGTACCGCTCACAGCAAGATATACTCACATTCTCATTGTATCTAGCCCTGTGACTGGAAGAAGAGGCAAAAGCTCTGGTCTGGACTAGGAAGCAGCAGAGTGCACTGGAAGTGGGGACAGAGTGGAATTGTTGGTGCTGGATTTCCATGGTCAAAATGTAAGTATTGTGGAGGGGAAGGTTGCATTGGATTAACCCTGTATGGTCTCTTCTCACTCACTTGAATGCCCACTCACTGTTTAAGTGCATCTGCTGCACTCCTGGAGCACATTTTTCAGTTTATTTTCATCTGAAAACAATCCAGGTCACTTACTCCAAGACTGCTCTGCAATGTGAATCAAAGCAAAATGTGACAACAGAGACATATGCCTGATTAAAATGTTAACAGAGATGCACTCAGGGTGAACAAAAGCAGTCTTCCAATGTCCTCTTTCTCTCAGACTGGCATAAAATGACTGGGGAGAAGAATCAGAGCTCTCCAGTAATGCCACTTTCCTCAGAAAGGAAATAAACCTCTGGCATTGATAAAAGAGAAGATCTCAAATGTATTTAGAGAGCAATGGGGATCTGCCTTTAAATTTAAAGATGCCAATTTAACTTGCCAACACCAAACGTGCACCAGCATCAAGAGTCTCAGGCTACTTTGGAGAAAGTAACCTATTGCACGGATTGTATCCTGTTATTAACTGCCAAAGAAAAAAAAGTATTTTTCTGTATTTTTGTACAATCTAGAGAAATTATTACTGTCCCCATGTTCTTTTCCACTTGCCAAAGAGAAAATTTCAATTGTTTTCTGTGTGGTGCTTTCAATGCCAGAGCACTTTACAAGCTCTTTGCACAAGACCACTAAACTGCATGGACATTCAAGGGGAAGCAACATGAAGGGGAACTAGGCCAACACTGGCCAAAGAAACTAGAGCAAATACATCAGTTTCAGTGGAGAAGAAAACTGGCCTCTTCTGAGAACTGCAGACACCAGAAGCACAAAACTGCTCTTAGTCCTGCAAGGACTAGGAACCCAATGCAGCTCTGAAAGAGGAAGCAGGATTGTACACTGGCATGTGCATCGCTGATGCAGTTGTTAACCATGTTCTGATTTGCTGGATTTCACTTCTCTGAAAGTGAAAAACAACCTCTAGTCCTTTTTCTTCTCTGGAAGCTTTCACTTACAGCTGTTATTCAGGTGTTATTTGTCTTCCCAGACACTGAGTATAATAACCTGTGTTTCACTTAAACTCAACTACTGTTTGGCTAAAGTGTATCTTCCAGAAAGGCATCAAGAGGTGAGGAATACAACTTTCATTCCTTGTAATCACTTGTTAAGATGGGCAATCATCCTCACTTGTCATTTCCTCACTCAAATTTGCCTGGGATTTGCTTCCAGTGATGCCTGTATTCAGGTTCCAGTGATTGTATCGAAGTCTGGGCTTCTCCCTCAAAACACTCAACATGTCACTGAGTTACTGATGCTTTCTGTAGGACAAATGATCTTTTATATCAGGTTCTCCACTGCCACATGCCTGTTCCTACCTGAAAAAAAGGTAAGTGTCAAAAGCCCATCTGGCATGGTGGACTTTCCAAAAGAAGGAGCTAAGTGTGCTGAAAGAGTCCTTACAACGTGCTAAACGCCTTGCTGGAAGGTGTGCATGACACACAAGGCAAACATTACAGTAAGAACTGTCAGATGGCCAAGGATGACTGTTACAGACCCTTTTGCCAGCATCATCACACATCCAAAATCTCTACTACAGGATGCCAGTGGAAGTGTCTCATGAGGGACATTAGGGACTGGAGCTCCCTACACAGTGTCAGCTGTAGCTTCTCATATAATCCCTTCTATCTGATGCTAAGACATCATGACTGTTAAACTGGTAGTTCTTTATCCTCTTGTGCTTCCTTACTTTGTCAGTGCAACTGCTGGTGGGATTTGTATCCTCTCTCAACTACGCAGCAATCGCCCCTACGAGAGTGCAGCAGGGTTTCAGCATGTCCTTCCTCAGGGACCACTTAGTCAGCCACCTCTCTCATGTGCTCCCGAACAACTTACCAGGCCATGTCTAAGATATGGAAGAAGTACCTGCATTTCTCTCTCCTATACACATGGCCACTTAAACTGCAGCTTTCTCTTACTCCCCTGAAAAGCTAGGAAGCCATTTTTGGATCTGCCAGGCTGGTGGCATCTCATGTCTGTTTGGTCCATCCCTGCTCCAGTCACCTCTGCTCAGCTGCATCTCTCGCTCCATTCACCCTTGCTCCACTCCCAGGCGCAGGTAACACCACAGCCTGGCTCCACAGAGAAATTCAGCCCAGAGCTCTGGAACTGCTGATGTTGAGAGCTCAGGGTTCAGTTCTTTGTCTCTATAGAGAAGTACCACAAAGGCTACGAAAAGAGCTGAGAAGACTAGCAATGGGGGAACATAGAGGAGAGCCTTGCTGGGTGGAGGGCAGGGAGGCAGAAGCCCTGAGGCAGTGTGAGCCTGTCACAGCTTGACCGGCTTGAACTCACACATACGGGCTGAGAAGGCAGGCAGTGAAAGGGCAGCAGCAACACCAAACACGGCAAGAGAAGCATATTAACTAACTATATAAATAAATACATATATACATAAATACAGAGTGAGGCCATTCCTTAACTCTAAAGACCAAATTTATTTGTGGAGAGAGTGCTTTGTGACTGCTAGGGGAGGTCAAAAGTGCCATGTCAGCAGTTTCTGAGAGCTGTTTTACCAAAAGGGAACAGCACAGACAGCAGCTGTGCAAATTTTGCATATTTCCATTTCCACCCAGATGGCTGCGTCTCTGACGAAACAGTCAGTTGTGATGGCACTTTCTGCAGAGCAGACAGCTGCCTGCTCCTGTCACACGGTAATATCCTTTACACTCCAGCCACAGATCCTGATTTCAATGGGCACCCTGCTTTTGGTGGAGAGCTTCCATTTATCTTAGCATTTGTATTCCATCAAACAATCTTTCAGTGATGGGTACTGCACTACAGCGTCAGAGCCTTAAGACCTGATCTGGGCTCAATCCCATCTGACAGTCTGGGAGGGAAGAGGTTTTACAGTGCAGAAAGAAGCCCCACAGGCCATGTAAGCTTTCTGGGCCATTTAATATAATATAGCACAATATATATGTAAAATAAATAAAATAAAGATCGGGCAGTTAATGTAACCCAGCCTAATTTCATTGAAGTTAATGGAGCTACTCAGGCTTGTACCAAGTGAAGATTTGACCCTTAGGCTGACTCTGTTGCATCTAACTGAATAAACATCCTGACTTGGTCGCTGTCTATTCCAAATTTCTTGCATTTGTTCCAAGAATTCCTGCCAAGGCTCAAAGCCTATACCTTCTTCTTCTACAAAGCTGCAAAGTTTTTTAAAATGATATGCACCAATTAGGTAAAAATACCCTTTTTGACAACAGAAGTGAAAATATTCTTGCAGACTTACCGAATGCCCTACTGGAATAGATTCAGACTGTAAATATTGACCCACGGACAACGCTGGATTATGGTATAAGCCCCTCCGGGGAGATGCTGCTCTAACTGAGGCCATATATCTCCTCTCTCGCCTAGGAGATAAATCTCTTCGAACAGATACATCTTTCCCTGGTGACATCGGTCTTCTTGGCGATAGGTGACGTCTTGGTGACACGTCCCGTCTTGGTGATAACTCTCTCCTCAGCACAGCCTCCTTCCGTGGGGAAAGGTGCCTCATGGGTGAAACATCTCTTCGGGGTGAGAGATGTCTTCTGGGTGACAAATCCCCTTTTGGCATTAAATACCTCTTTGGTGAGTTATCTCTATAGGGTGAAGAATCATAGCCAGGTGACGACTGTTGACTGGAAGGTGAGAAGTCCCTCGGAGACGAACTGGGGTCTAAGGAAAGCACATAATCCTCATCCATGCAGCTAGGTATGTCCAACCTGTCTTTATCGGGCTCTGAATCAGTACTCTTACTCTGGAAAAACCTCTGATACTCTGTCATCTGTGAGTCTTCACAAGAGTCGCTTGGTGTTGTAAGCTGAGTAACCTGAATGCTAGGTAAGGTGACCAAGTAACTGATGAGAGAGGAGTGTCCCACAGAAAGGGAGCCCTCAGGGGAAGCCCCCTGCGACGTCCCAGCTGAGTTCACCGACAGGGAGGAGAACCGAGGGGGCTGCGGGCTGGTGCTTCTTGATCTGGTTTTTGGTGTCGAGTCTCCCTGAGTATCATCAAAATCATCCTCATCTTCATCGTCATCGTCATTGTCATCGCCATCCTCACCATCTGACTCCTCTGCGTCAGAAAACTGGTGTTCTGCTGACAGGCCTGCCAGGTTGCTACTCTTCTCTGCCTCCTGCTGCATGTCCTCCATGTTTTCTGAAACAGCCATGGCAAGACAAAATAGTGAGCACACCTCCTATCTCTTACGCCTCCCGCCACATTCATTCCCCATCCAGCATGCTCATTGCCATTGCTGGATGCTCTTTATCTGGGATGGTTGCATAAAAACAGTCTTCGTAGTCTCAAATCACAATTTTTCATAATAATACCCTAAAACTCTGTACTTGAAAGAAAGTACAAAAAGCAAACTTACCCTACCCCACCTTGAAAGTTTGCTAAACGTTGTCATCTCTCACATCTAAATTGAGAAGACTGGGAACTTTGTTTGAGACAGATGACAACGGGTCATACTTTTATTTGTAGGTCCTCCTCATATCCTAACAAAAATGTAACTCACAAATGGATTTGATTTATTTTTTATACTTCCTGTTTATTAAAAAGATGCCTCTTAATTAAAAAATGTCCCAAATACTCTTACTAAAATTTTCCCATGCCAGCCACTGTGCTGAAGTGCAATGAGTCATTTGCATACTCCAGAGGCCATTCCAAGTAAATTAAATCATTCTGACATACCTGCTTCTTCAGTTTCAGCGTCATCTACAGATGTCATTGATACTCCAAGCTCCAGGCATTTTTTCATGTGTGCTTTAGACTTCATATGTTTTGTCAGATTTCCTGTGGGTCAGAGATTAATCTAATTAATGGACAACAGCAAAGATCACTCTCTAAGTCAGGTTTTGGTGTATCTTAACGCTAACATCCTGCAGATATGGGGGTTTTAGTTTAAATAAAACCACAACAGACAGGGCTGACTCACCTGGTCCATTGCCCTCAGAGCCTATTTTAATGAGTGGGGTTTTATATCTTTAAAATAAAATAAAATAAATTCAAATAAATTCAAATAAACTTAAACTCTGGGCCTGAGAGTTATATAGGCATCTCTCCAATTTTCCACATGACATTTAAGCACCTCAGCAAGCTAAAAAACTCACTTTTAAATGTTATCTATTCCTGGGCACATGTGTTCATGATATGCACAGACTGGCTGAATATCAAAGTAAGTTCAATGTGTACTAACCATTCAGGGCTCACACTCCTAGTTTCACAGTGGAACTTTCAAGCTAAGGACTCTCCCATTTACCTGACATGTACGTTCCAAATGTTCAGAGCCTTCAAAGAAAAAGTACTCGACAAAAGAAGATATTTATAGGAGACTTCTCTATGCAGGTTTATCATCTTCCTGCAATCTCTGAACTGAGAGGAGCTGTACTTAGAGCATCCATCCGGGATGTGGGAAATCCAGGTTCAGCTTCCTGCTTTGGAGCATGGATCTGAACCAGACAAAGCAGGGATTTGAAATCAGATCTCCTATTCCCCTGAGGAAGCACACTAGACTATTGACTTTCTGGAGTGCCTGTCTTGGTCTGTTTTTTTCACAGATAAGAAAATTGGGTTGAGACTGGCCCCAAGAGACATTTTACGGCAAAGAACCTTGAGCACAAAGCACAAGCTGGAGAAACAAGAATATTGCTCTAATCCATTAGTCACTTCAGTCACATTTGCCACACCCAACGGGGAAAGCACGGCACAAGCGAACCTAATCCACTACCAAGACATGGTGCTTCTCAGCTCAAGGAAAGCACCCTGTGAATGTACCTATGCTGCTTTTGGGACCCCAACAAGGGTTTCCAGGTGGTGCATGTGGCACATGCAAGCTGGGGGAAGGAAAACTCCACCACTCTGTTGAATAGTGGAAGCGTTCTTAGAAGCTCAGAAGTCAGGCTCTTCTCCTTTGACTTTCAGTCCCAGCTGGTTCAAACAATGCCCTTCTCAGTAAGATTTTCTTATTGTCCCTATGTATTGCATGGAAAGTTTAACCTGGCTACTGATGCCTCTGGATGGCTAAATGCTCAGGGTGTACACTGAAAATCTAAGTACCTCTGAAGGTCTGTCCACTACTGTTCTCAGCAAAACAGCAATAAAACTTAGGAGGCTGACAATTGCTCATAAGCAGTAACACATCAGTAAAACACTTCTTGTATTTCAAAGGCTAACTTAGTATCTTCCTACTCATGCCCTTCTTGTGCAATAGAATACCATCTTATCCCTGGTTTTTTTTTTATCTCTGCTAGAAATGCCAGTCTTGCTTGCTGACAAGCAATTTCACATTTCTTTCCATGCCATCTCTCCTGTCTGGAACGTCCTCTCTGAGCACAGCTGCAAAACCACAATCCTCCTTCAAGCCCCTCCTCAAGACCCATTCCTCCAGCAATGTCAAATGTAAACAAAGATCCGAGAACAGCTCACCAAATGGCCTACTGGGACTACAAACGAGCAGCTCCTTGTCTTTGTTTCTACACCCTCATGTAAGTTCTCATCTTAAATTAGGTTGATAGGTCTACTATCATCCATCAGCTATTCCCATCTTTGGAAGAGGAAGAAGTGCTGGAGTCATGGAAACTATAACAATTCTCAATCCTCAAAACAGCCATGAAGCTGCATTGGGATCTTGGGAGAAATTTCCTTCAGCTTCCTTTCTCCCTCTTCATGTTAGTTCACTGCACTGGGACCAGAATCCCTTTCCCTTGCCTGCCAAAGAGAAGCTAAGAAACTGAGGACATAAGGCTCATTTGGGCTGTGCTGCAAAGAAATACTACCAAAGCAAAGGATTTTTTTTCTTTTAAGGAGATAGTTGCAACGCAAATCTGATTTCCAAAGAATATCATTATCTGTGGCCTCAGGGACACAAATGGAAGCTTTTTTCTGTGCTGATAAATACACGTGAACACAGGCTATCAGATCTTTATTCATAATTAATGCCACAGTGGATGGAGTGGCCCATCTGGGAGACATACATTATGCATAAACTTGAAACTGACCCACTGTAAAGCCCGTGAAGGCATGTTTTCCTCAGCAGCTGATGCTCTGTTTCTACATTATGTCATAACAAGTGTACTCTCCTGAGAGCATTTAAGTATTGCTGCAATTAAAATTTGCACCATGTAACAATTTTGGCAGAAACTACTATTTGTAAGGGAGTTCTTATGCCACTACGCTTTCTCTGCAGACAGATGGACCAGCCAAAAGCCTATAGTTCTTAATAAAGAGCTATATCCAAGGAGCCTCAGAGTCTCATAAAATCCCTGGATCAATTAAACAGAAGAGAAAAACCTCTCTCATGAAGTCCTGTAGACACAAACAAAACAATTTTATTCTGAAGAAAATTCTCTCCTTGATTGCCAAGGCTGCTTGGATCCTAGATGGCAAAATAGCTCAAGATTTGTTTGGGAAATAGAAAGAGTTCAGTAAAAAAGGGTCAAGTACCTTTAGTTTTGAAGGCAAAATTGCACAACTTGCATACATAAGGCCGGACATCAGTATGAGTGCGGATATGTTTTTTGAGCATGCTTGGCTTTTTGCAGCGAATTCCACATTCTTCACAAATGTACTTTCCTCGACCACGACCTCTGACATAGACATAGTCCTCATTTGATTTATACCTGTTGGAAGAGAGCAAACATTTGAATCCTACAGGCTCTAGGTCACATACGTGCGCAAACATCACCTCTATGCTTCTGGTCCTATATATATCAGATCACAACAAATTCACACAATTCCATAGGAACTACTGAATTTTCAGTCTGGAACTCAGAAAGTATTTGTCTTTCAGGGAATGCACTGGGTTCAACGTGTCTTAACAATATCAGACCAAACGGTTGCAGTATGAGAATAGTATAAACTCTTTGTCATGAAACAGCCTAGCCACTATTCCTATAGACACAGCACAACTTCTGCAGCTTGGATTTATTTCAGCTAACTGTAGTCTTGTACAAGGCAGGCATCTACCACCACTGAAAACAGTGCACTTTTGCAGCACGGTTCATTTAACTATTTTAGTGCATTTACCCCTCGGGATCAGATAAATCATGTGCTGAAAACGCCTGTTTCTCCCCATTAACCATAAAGAGAATACAGATGACTAGCAAGGATGCGCGCATTTAGACTACAGATGCCTGAAGTTCCTGAAGATGGATCCCTCCCTAAGGGACACCAAGTTGAGTTCACTCAGGTAGTGCTGCTACAGAAATAAAATGGGAACTTCCATGCTGCATACTTAGCAGAATGCTGTTAAAGGAATTTTTCTTAATACAGACATAAGTGTTCCATGCTATTTTTGCTGATTACAAAATGCATAGCTAGATAACATGTAAGATAGGCAAATCTATGTAAAGCTGTACATTATTTTTATTATCATGATAAACTGTTAATACTGAAATCAAAGAGGGCCCAGGGGAGCTACTAAGGCTGTTCTGAGGTTTGAACAGCAGTGGGCATTCCCTAGAGGAAGAATTTCATCCTCATTTACCCAATGTAAAATCCAGAAGTTGTGAGAAGAGAAAAAGAAATTTTTTTCTGCCCTCTGTCCTCCACTGCCCTCTCCTTAAGCAGCATAAAGTCCTTTCAGTTACCCTGTGGATGTGCAGCCCACAAAATGTCATTGGTACTGACAGTCAGTGCTTTAAATAAATAAGGGACTGTGTGAAAGATTCTGTTAATGTGATGATAACTCTATAAGAAGCATTTTTTGGGTTACAGAGTTGAGACATTTTTCAAGTGTGCTTTTCTTAGTTGAACACTTCTTCCATATGTTCAGTTATCTCACTGGCAATATAAATACTGAAGCTAATATCTAAGAAATACACACTCCTGTTCTCATGCCCATCTTGTTTCCTATTAAACATATCAGCTTCCCTTTCAAATGTAGATACCTAAATTCAGTTTATTTCATCTCCTTTCCAATAAAGATGGCCCTCTCCCTTTGCCTTCATTGTCCCTGGCATCATGGGCAAAACTGGCATGGCTTGACACCATTTAATATTTAGCCATCTCTCTAGCATGTTTTTTTTGTATAACATTTCTGGGGTTCTGCTTTTCAGTCTGCTCCATTTCTGAAGGTCTCCCTTGATACACACGTCAATGACTCCTAGTCATCTCTCTATCCACTGCTTCATCAGCTACCTCCAGGCTTTCTTCTACAGGCAGAAAAAATGTTCATTATTGTTTGAAGACTGCTATTTTGTCTTCTTTTCATATCTCCTTACAGTCTGATTTTGCTGAGGTGGAATCTACCGTATCACCCCTGATTGATATTGGTAAGACGAATTCCGTCTTGTAACATGTGCTTTTCTCTTGCTCCATCTCTGCTGTTCCCCTGCCTAGCTTCATTCCGAGGGCTTCTCTCACCTGTCAGATCTCATTGGGCACAAAGACAATTAGAGAAGATCTACCTCTTAATCATTCATATGGATGGTCCTTGGACATAACTGACCCTGTCTTTCTAATCATGCTTCACCATAATAATGACTGTAAGAGAAATGACACACACAAATGTAATATTTTAAGAAGGCCTGGTCCAAAAACTGAAACATCAGAAGATTGAGTCTATGGTGATTATCTTTCTAGTCCCCAGGAATATTAGTGTCTCTCAAAAAGTTCAGTAGATTCCCCTTTCTTTCATAAAAGGACTACGGTCACTTCTGCTCTGAGCTTGATTTGAATGGGACTCTAGAGTTAAAAAGCATTAACAAGCCTCTGAGTCTTGCACTTCCTACTCAAAATGTTATTTTATTGGGGAGTTTCAATTTGAGTCTATTACTGATAGATACAAAAGAGCGGACTGTGAACTCCTGCTGTCAGCTGATAATGTCATTAAGCCAGATGTCAGATGAGCGGGTACGTTTGCCCTGTCCCTCCTTTCTTTTTCACTTCACGGCATTTGTAATTAACTGTACTGCAGCAAGTACTTCACTTCAAATTGATGCATTTTTTTTTGAGGAACACTGCTTCACATCCCATCAGAGTTTAGAAGTCACAGATGATGGAAAGCAGATTTTGTGATTCAGATCATTTAATTCGAATCAAGCCACCTGCCAGAGGTAGTAATATGGTTATTAGCTTCTTCCTTCCAAACCCCCTCTGTTGCGATGCTTACAAACTACTCTTGACCGGCTGTGGTGCAGTGAGGTGGTGATGTGCTGTGACAGCTACTTTTTGCCTCAGCTCCACTCATTCCGTTCCTTCAACTTCTCACTCATTCGCAGCCCTGCCTATTTTTTTTTTGCCCACCTGCCACATGAGCGCTCCACTCCCCTGGCACAGCAGCACTTCCCTGCCCAGTGGACAGGCTTCCCCATCAACTGAAAACTGACAACCGCAGGTCTTTCAATTATGGATTGTGAATTGCCTTCTTCGCACTTACAAAACAAAAGCAATCGAGAAGAAGTCTAAGCAAATCTACTCCCCAAGACAAATGAAAAATAAAGTGAAAATACACTGCTGAAACAAGATATCACCATGCACGCTTGTCTGTCTAGGGAAGAAAACGCAGAACAAAGATGACAGACATTTGCTGCATAGTTCAGTGCACTACTTGTATGTGCTGAGATGATAATGAAGATGAACTTGATGAGAGTTAGAGCAGAACACAGAAGAACAGAACAGCTCTATGAACAGTGAAGAGCAAGCAAGCATGGAAACCCACCCATGTTAAAAACTAGCTTTCAGAAGTCATAAACAAAAACCTGAAGAGGAGGACAAATTCAATAGTCAGGACAGAAAACAATGACAAACATAAGTATAATACCTGAAGATTATTAGATGCATTTAGAAAACGGCCAAACTAATGAAAAGAATGAATCTACTTTTCCACAAATAATTTCTATAAAAAGTATAATAAAATTATGATGTATAAGGAAAGAGTGGACCCATTAACACTAAATCATCTCAATTCACTGTAGCTTTGTAGGTTACATGCTCCTATTGGGGAAGTCCCAGTTTATTGCACAGATTATCTCCCTCACTCCAGAAACTAACGTGTACATTGAGGTTTCTTAGGTACTGTTTTACTCCAAGGATATTTAAACATAGTCAAGTACTACTAGGAGACATTTGTAGGTGACCTGTGAATTACACAACTTGACACAGAGTTTCATAGACCTTACCAGTGTACAGGGAAACTCAAGATGGTGTAAGTAACATACAAAGTTTCTTAAAGAAGGTATTAAATGGTAGGTGCATTTTTATAGAGTGATCTGTTGCACTCACACTCATCTGAATCCTCCTTTAAGTTGCTTTCCTTAACATACTTTTACTCTTCTGACCTTTCATCACACAGCTTACATCAGTGCAGACTTCAAATGGGTGATTCAAATTCAGAAATGATACATAGTGAGAAGCAGGCAAATTTTTATACTTCAAAGTGGGCGTGAGTTGAAGCAACAGCTCTTTAAGTTTCATAAAAACTTAGTCTCATCCCCGAATTTGGGTCACTCTTTGGCAGCCAGTCTACTGTCTCGGGTACTAGAACAATTGTACAACTACAGAGAACAGCCAGGATCAGAGTATCTGAGCCAGTATACCTACAACAATCACCAAAACATTTTCAGTCTTTCAGCCAAGATGTAGGCTATAATTCTTCAGTGCTGCAGACTACAGAGAAATTACAACCTTCATTTTATAGACTATTCAAGTGGAGCCAAAACACATAATGTTAGTGAAAGACAGCTGAGACTTTAAAGGGTACAAACTGATGGGAGACGGAAATGGATGTACAAATTTCTCACACCTCCATCCTGATCTGTGCAGTTACCTCAATAAAACAATGCTGTGAGACCATCCGAGTTTGGTAAGACTGTAAAACACATCTGTTCAGCCACCTGACTATTCACTACTAACATCTGGCAAATTAATTACATTGTGTCAGCATTCTGTACAAGAAATGAAGCAGTATCTTCCACTTCAGAGTATACTGGCAGAGGCAAACAAGTATCCATTTCATTTACTTTTTTATAACAAGCTTCATAAGCCTCAAAACAATGCTAATGGGCTTTCAGGTCTCCTTTTCCCTCCCTCTGTTTGTTATTTGTTTCTGTTATCACATGAGTGATAGATGACTATGGTAAAATTAAGCATTATTTTATCAGTCATATGTGACACATCCATGGATTAGGTTTAGACACCACGGATTTCATTGTCATCTTACATTTTATCTCCAAAATCCAAGTTCAGTAATTATAAGCATGCCTAGCTAATCCATTCAAGTGAGTGGAGGTACACAGAGTTTAAAAACTGGAAAATAACTTCATGGAAGCCATTAAGTACAAAGAAACGGTAAATAAAACATCAAAATGTTAACTATTTATCCATTTCATTATGAACTAAGGAATGAAAGAAAACATTTCAAGTGAGTGCTCTTACACGATAGAAAATACAATTGTCCTAATAGTAAAGTAGAGCCAAGAGTAAGTACACAGGCACCCTGCAGTTTGTTTTAAGACTGACATACACAAAAAAAAAGAAGAGGCCTAGGGGCTACAAGACATGGCAGGAATACAGGAGACTGTTCAGATTCTAATTCATTCATATTTATTTTCAAATCTCTTTAAAATGACAGGCTGAGCTTGAAAATTCCAGTTGCATTTTCTTACCCTCCTTCAAAGATTTTAATTCGTATCGGCTCAGTTTGTTTGGATGTTATGTCTTTATCTCCGTGAATGTCTCCTTTTACTCTTTCTTTTATAATATTCCCCACTACTTTCTTTTCAAGCTTGCTGCCAAACAAGAAGAATGGCTCGTGTTTCATCTGTAGAATAAAGTCAAGGAAGGGTGTTACTGCTGGAGCACACAATGAACACACACTTCATTTCAAGTAATTTTAACATTCCAGGTCAAAGTCAAACTCTCATTTGGGTGCAGCTCTACAAGATGAATTAATTTGTCCCATTTAATTTGACCGAGAATAAGAGAGGGGGCAGCATGGACAAATTTTTACGAGAGTCTTGGCAGAAGACAGCACCGTATCTTTCCTCAGAAAAAAAAATCATGGAAAATAGAGATGGAAAAGCCTTAGAAGGTAATTTATTGCCATTACAGAATTTTCCCTGGCACCATCACCTAATGCTTAGTCCGTGAGGAAGAGTTCGTACGTAAAATACATTAAATGGATCTGAAGATCCTTATTCAATCTTTACTTAGAAATGCACGCAGATATTTGTGTCTGATACTGTTTGAACCAGGACATGACAAAACCAAAGGAGAAAATAAAAGGAGAAAATGTATCAGGCTCTGGCACATATGAAGGGAGGGCTTTAAAAGTCTCGCTTTTTACAGCTGACTTTGAAAAATGGAAATAGAGACATCAGAAGGAGCAGAGCTTGCAGAAGGGTGTACTGAGGGTCAAACATTGTCATGGGAAGATGTCAATTACCCAATGGGGAAATTTTTTATTAAAACAAATAAATAAATTTCATAGTTTACTAAGATTTTCCCAAAGATGTACAAATTTAATTTTATTAAAACTTCTTATTTACCTGAGCAAACTGCTTCCATGCACTTGATGATGTCAGTTTACCAGCTCCAGGTCTATGCATAGCAGCCAGAGTGTAGATTTCTGTGGTGTTTTTTTGCTTGGACCTTAAAAGTGCTAAAGTGGTCTTTGTACTTAGCCCAGATGGGTTTGGGTTACATGAACTTATACACCATGAAGCATAAACAGAAGATTTGAGGGTTGGTTGCTGAATGCTATTGGGTTTTGTATAGTTTAGGAAACACCAGCTCACGGTAGTAGTAGTGCGCAGACTTGGGAATTGAAGGATCTGCTGAAAATCTGCTACGTCAGTCAGAAGTATGGTTGAGCCTGTGACTTTCCCACGGGAATTGGATGACATCTGGACTAACATCCCAAGAGGCAATTTTTGATGTTTTAGTTGGTCTTCTGGCTGATTTTCTCCTGGTGGCAATGAAGATCTCTGTGGACTCATGCTCATATCCGAGGCTGTCTCATCCACATCCAGTTCTTCTGGTGAGTCTCTTCCTTCAGAAGGGCCGCTGGATTTCTGCCCTGGTGATGTGGAATCAAAACTGGACAGTTTCTCCCTGCTCAATGGGAAGGTATCAGCTGTTGGCATGTTGACAGGTGGGAAATCTTGAGATGATGAGGATGACAGCGGTGAAGAGGATGACATGGATGGCAGACTATCTTTTGGCTCAGTAGCACAGCTCTGCCTTACTAGTTGAGGCTTCTGCATTCTTGGAAAATCTTTCTTTATGTCTGAGTTAGTTAACTCAACCGCACTTAGCTCCTCCACTATCTGCCCATACATTTTTTCTTCTTTGACTCGCTTTTGCTGCTTGGTCTCCATGAAGAGCTCCAAGCTGCTGGCAGGTGAAAGCATTCGTTTGCTTCCTCCCAGGGTAGAAGCCATGTCAGAAGTGGAAGGCAAACACAGGGGAATCGGTGGCTCCAGTCCAAGTGGTAGTGTCTGCGGCACTTTCCACAAAGGATATTTTTCTAGTCCTCCATGCTGACCCAGCATCTGAGCTATGTTAAACCCAATTCCTTGCATGGCTGCATTAGTTGCCAACGTTCTCTGAGAAACAGTCTCATCAACTTTACAAATTACAATCGCAGGACTGTTGGTCTGTCCAAGGATTTGGGAAATGCTTGTGTACATGACACTACCGTAAGATGGCACATGGGTTTGAATCCTGACAGGAACAACTGTTCCTGGCAAAGACTGTGCAGATCCATCAGTTGGGGAGTCAAAATCTGTCTGAAGATGCTGCTCAGAGGAGTTATCTGTTGATTTAATGCTATGGTCTGACTGGTACTTAGCAAGAGTATTTTTTGAATACTGTCCAGATGTTCCTGAGTAATGCTGGTATGCTTGCTCTTTAGCGTGCACATAATCAACTGGTTTCTTTCCAATAAGCTCTGGCACGTGTTCCAGGTGATAACTTGAAGGAACATCTGTTTGGAAAGGCTGTTTGACATAAGGTTTCTGCAGCTGTTGTACAAAATGATGCTGGAAGTGTAGAGGTTCTGTGCATGACTGCCACAAGACAGGCTGCTGAGATGGTGGTAAGTGAACCATGCAGACAGCTGGATATGGGAACTGAAACAAGGTGCTGTGAATCGGGGGGAATGGGACTTTTTCCTGATGTGCAAATAGCTGCTGCTGTTCCGATGGATGTTTGTTAGGAATATAAGGTGCTTGTTGGATCAAGGGAGTCCTTAACATTTCTGGGCTGTCTGCAAGAAGAGCCTGTTGCTGGGCAAGGTGAGATGAACTATTACTAAGCTGAGCACAAGAACCAATAGCCTGTTTTCCAGACTCATCTACCTGAATGGGCTGAAGTACAGAGGAAGGTGAATGATGCCAGGCAAGCTGGGAGGAGCGAAGACCAGCCTGTGCATGTTCCATCTGCTCCTGCTTTACACTTTGTTCTGTGCTCTGATCAGTCTGGGAAATCTCTGGGAAACCACTGAAGGAAGCCTGGCGAACCAAGAAGCACTTCTTCCTTTCTCGCAATGGAGACAGTGCTGTAGTAGGTGTACCAGCTGAAGAGGCATGAGACAGGTTTCCATAATCAAAGGATTTACTTCGGATCTCTGGGACTTCAGCAGCATGAGGACAGGGCATCTGTTCAGATGAGCAGCGTCTCATTTCCCTCTGATGGTGATGCCCAGGGACGGAAAGTGAGTAAGCACCGGCTGGAACTGTTAAAAACTCAGACTGTTTTCCAAAGTCATCTTGTTTGGGAGGCATGATGAACTTCATATTCTCTTCTCTTTCAAAGGACATTGAAAAACTTGAACTGTGAGACAAATTACTATCTTGGCTAGGGCTGCGGGAGAGGCTTGTACCTGTGGACTCAAAGCTGGATTCTCCAGAGGAGTGCTCCATGTCAGCCAGTCGTAAACGCTTCTTTTTGGGTGGTAGCTTTTCGGCTGGAAGTTGAGAAAGGGTTTCGCTTCTCTGGGGCCACTGGAATTCTTCAGTGGGTCTCTCCTGCTCTTTACTCTGCACTTCTTTATCCTTCTCAGGCTTATCTGGCTCCTCCGTGACACGAATTTCAGGTACCTGTATGTTGTGCTGACGAACCAGCCTGGGCTGCATATGATACGGCTGAGGCTGCTGGGATGGAGATGGCTTACTGGTGTCAGCATTTTCAGTTTGTGGAGGTCGGTCAGGACTCATTGGGGACTCAGAAATCTCACTCTCACCTGTTTCAGATGGTGAATAGATCTTTTCCTGCTGGCATGCAATATGTTCTGTAGACTCAGACCTTTCAAATGAGTTTGGCCTGCTCAATGAATTTGTGTGCTGAATGACAGAGATGACATTTCCAGGGGGCTTTCTAGCCAGTGATTCTGCAGTCTTTTCTTGATCTGCAGTAAAGGATGCGTCTTCCAGAGAAGCTGCTGGGCTTCCAGACTGCAAGTAAGGCCTGCAGATTTCAAAACGCTCCACAGGGCAATGGGCAGCATTGTCCAGGCTTTGAAGGGCAAATCCACTCCTTGACATTTCCTGAATTTGGGATTTGGGATCAAAGTCCAAAGGCTGAATTCCCCCAGTGGCGCCAGTTGTACTGCTGCAAAGCATGGGACTGTCTTCCTCATCTCCAACACTCTCCTCTTTCCTGCGCTTTCTGTTTTCAAAAGTTGTTCCAAGCATGGATGGCATGGCCTGAGATTGTCCAAGCGGATCAACAAAGTACTCTCCCGTCTTGTTCACCCCCGCTAAGGATGGTGAGTCCCTGTAGCTCTGCTTCTGAGCTTCAAATTCTTCCCACTTTCTGTAGTGCTTTCCACTGGCATCATAGTCATAAAAGGTTTTATCTCCTTTCTTCTCTTTTAAGGACTGTCCTTTGTCACCTGCTGTCTGTCTGCTGGAAGAAATAATGATATTTTTCCCTGGTCTTCCATGATAGTCTGAATCTGAGTGCCCCTCCTGCACAGAGGGCAGTTCAAAGGCAGCCTGTCTTCTCAACATCCTTTGGTGGGATATTCCCACTGTTCCAGGGTAAAATACATCATCTGAGCCAGTCATCTTCTCATCAAATGAATGACTTCCTCTCAGAGATGGGGGAATACTTAGGCTGTTTGCGGAAGAGGTTGGCATGGAGTTACTTCTAATAAGAGGAGAGGAATCTACTGGGGGCTCTAGAAGGATGGGCACATCACCCTGCTGACCGACTTGGTACAGGCTGGATTCACTTTTGATGGATGAAGTGGTGGTCTGGGATTGTCTAGATTCTGTACTGTTGTCTGGATAAATTTGTGTAGATTTAATAGTGCTCAAATTACTGGAGTCAATGAGCTCTTCTTTATTTGGAGCCAGCTGAGAAATATGTTCCTCAAGCGTCTTGATATCTAATCTGTTATTTAAAAGAGGTAATGGCTCTGCTTTGCCCTTTCTACCCATTAAACTGTGTTCCTGATTTGTTGTGGCTACTGTTACTGCTGTCCTTTGATTAATCCTATAGAACTTTCCAAAGATGATCTCTTCGTAAGACTTTGCATTAGTATTTGGTGGGCTAATTTGCTGCTCAGCACTTTCTGAGCGGGAAAAATAACCAGAGTCAGTGCTTCCTTTACTGTGTGGGCTCAGGAGGTTTAACGACTGCTCAGAATCTTGCCCTTTTTTCTCTGACAGTCTTAGTGCAAGTCGCTGTTTAACTGTATGAGAGTCATCAGACTTGGTGCTTAAGGATGGGGTTTGTAGCATATCAGAGCCGATATACGATGAACTCTCACTGGGTAACTGAATTCCACTTTTAGGGATAATCAAAATGGGCACTTTCATTGGCCCCACCAAGGACTCTTCCATGGAGGAGTGAAAACTGCTCCTGCTAGCAATGTCCAGGGGGAGCTGCGGGACAGGGCTCAGCTTGTCAGACCCTTCTACTAGGAGTGGGGTCTCCTCATCAGTGTCCGTGCTCTGCTCACCATCTGAATGTATTTCAGCTTCCACATCGATGTAACTGGCATCTAGGTCTAATTTAGCGACTGCTGATTCTGTGAAAGGTACCAATCCTGCTTTGATTGCATGGGCATGTGACTTCCTGTGCTTGTAAAGGTTGCTCTTCGTCTTGAAGGAGAAACCACAAGGAACACAAGGGTATGGTCGCTCCCCAGTATGAGACCTAATATGCTTTTTAAGTACACTAGGTTTGGCACAAGCCCGATTACAGTAAGGACAAATGTACTTGCCAGGCTTTTTGGGTTTGTGTTCCTTTTTGTGAGCATCTTCCGATTGTTCTAAAGATTTCTGTGAATATTGGCTGTATGCAGGGTTCAAACTTGAAATCTTCTTCCTGGAGAAACCTCCGCTATGGCTATGCATATGAAAAGGAAACAAGTCCTCTGAGGCAACTGATTGTAAGTGGCTAGGAAACTGCCATGGAGGGCCTTCCAAGCTCTGATGTGGCTTTATGTTGTGCAAGAAGCCTTGTGGCAATGAATGCTGTGGGAAAGAAAGTGAATGTTGACATGAGTAAGGACTTGGACGATGCTGTGAATATTGCTTCTCCGTGACTTGCTGTGCAGCTTCATTTGATACCAGTTTCCCAGAACTAAAAAGTTGTGCTGATGCTGCATTTCCTATTTGCTCGTGATCTATTTGCGGTTGCCTCTGTACTTCTTGATTGCCAAAAGTGCTCATCTTAATAACAGCTGAATGTTCTTGCCTCCATCTACTTGGTACTTTAGCAGTTTCTCCAGACCTTGAGGTAGCTTTTTGCCCTATAGCTGTGTCCCCAGAGTCCATTTTGTTACACAAGGTCTTAAGTGCTAGTTCACTTGAAAGCTGTACAGACACATGGAGTGTGTCCAACGCTGTGCTTTTTAAAGTTTTGTTGCTCCCATTTTTCCAGGCCTGTTGCAAGTTCACAGACTTCTCTTTCTCTTTGGAACTTTCCACGCAGTAGTCTATAGGCATTAGATTTGTGTCTGTACACTAATGTGAGTACTATACAGCTCTGTTCATGGCAGGAACTTTCCTAAACAGTTTATTATACATTTGTAAAGACTTGTTATAGCACTTGGACATTTTCCATTGTTATTAAATACTGAGATGCAGAATGGCCCAGAGATATTTGTGATCTACTAGAGCAAAGTTCTCTTCATCTCTTCCATGGTGACACAGCTATCTGTATGGAGAAATCAAAAACAAAGAAACCCCCCACACCAATTAATATAGCCATGTTAAATAACACTGATGCAGTCATCTGCACTTTTATTGGGCCTTACAAGAAAAGGACTGAGGGACTTAGGCAAAGGTAACTACGCTCCACAAAACTCCTTTTTGTGAGCAGATGCAGTAAAGACTGGCTCCAGAGATTGCACACAAGCATAAGCACGATTCAATAAAAGTCCTAGGAACAGAAAACAGAGATCTACACTTCCCAAACTAAACAGTTGCTTTGCAGGCTTTCTGAGGACAGTTTAAAGGCTAGAATTTCAGAAAGTCCACCACTGACTTTCAAAGCTCTTTCAGCAAATCACTGCTGAAAATAGAGTCTTAACACCATCGATGGGAATTGCTTTATCCAGTACTATTCACCTACAGTTCAGACATGCATTTTAGCCACTTGGCCTTCCTCTGAAGTCAGAGGAGGGTGATCAGTATTTCCAGAGGAGAAATCTTTCCATATTGTGATGGGTGCATCTGACATAGGGGGTGTCTTATGCACATGGTCCTCCACTATGGAGATGCCTGTTACTCACTGTTGGCTAGAAATTCTCACTGTAGGCAGAAATCCTAGATGACTACCTTGGAGTACATACCAAATTTTAAGATGGCTAAAATGAGGTATTTCTTACCTTAGATCACCTAACTCATTTTGCAAGAAGGTGTTGATCACCCTTTAAAATTGCTTTTAAATAGTCAAAAAAGAGACATCAAATAAACGTTCCAAACACAGCACTGTTGGTGCCTTTCCATATCTCCATTTCTAAGTACTATATTTAATATTAGTGAGAATGTTTTGCTAGAGAAAAAACACATATTAGAGAAATGAGCTATGACTGTGTGTATGTGATTTTAGTATTTTAGATTTCAATGTCGAAACATTTCCATTCAGCTATACATTCACTTTTTATGCTTTAATGCAATGGGTTTCCACAATTCTATTAGAAAGAAGAAAAGCTCAGAGGTATGATTTTCACAGACAAGACAGCATTTGAATTTGAAGAACAATATAGGCTTCCTGCTTCCATATTATCCAAACACAGGACATCTTCTAGATGAAACAGTGAGAAGTATAAAGACAGTAATGACTCTATGATAGCAAGGAAAGGGCTAAAAAAAGCAGTATTAGATATACGGGAATATTCTTCGTTCCTATAGTGGAAAAAATTAATTTGGCTTGAAGAAACATCATCAAAGTGCAGGAAAACACACAGGTAATGGGAATACATAAGGGGTTTTTTGGTATAAAACAATTACCTGCATCTTCTAGGCATCTAATTGGCATGACTATCTTCAAATTTCCTGCAGGAAAAAAAAAAAAGATCATAAGAAATTCTTGATATTAAGTACAGATGCTGAAAAAAAGTTTTCTGCTCTTTACAGTAGACACCTGAAAATTTCATGGATCCATCCACTAGAAAAATTTCATGTTGCCTGTTAGAGGTTTGAGCAATCACATTTTGAAGAATATGAGAGCAAGTCTTTTTAAAGTACGTCGGTTTCCAGCGTGCAGATGAAGAATTGCAAGTCTAAACTAGTGAGGGCTCACCTTCCTGAATTGCTAAAAAGAGAGCTGCCAATGTCCCTCTTCATTCCTACGCCTTCATTAAGCCTGGATTATCCCTGAATCCTATTGGCAAATCCTCTTCCAATGCCTCTCTCCAGCTAATACTTTTAGATTCCAGGCCTCTCATTAAATGTTTCAGGGACCAGAATAAAATCCTGGTCAGGGTGTCACCAATCAGGCACAAGAAAATGTAGTGAAACATGAGTAAGGTTTCCACAGCAGTGGACACTGGTGGGATACTGCTCAAGAATATATGGCTGTCTTCTCAAAGACAAAATCTACAGTTCAAGTACGTGGTTAGAAGACTTATATGACTGCCACGATTTGCCACCTGTCTCACAGTCACCAGACTGCAGGCTGCTCTGTGTATTGCTGAAAAGATGGGCACAGAGAACAGGGAGTCTGAACATCATCTCACTGCCCTAAAGAACATTTCTCCCATCAAAGAAGACTCTCCCTTCCAGTTTTCAACAAATCTTATTATGAAAATTGTTTCATGAAAAAGGATGTTTGTTCAATTGTGATAACAAAAGCAATAATTATGGCTTTTCTTTATGTTTTTTATTTAGGACAGAATTCAGAGTATCTCTACAGAAAGGATCTTTAGAAATAGCTTGAGTATTAGTTTCTGAGTATGGGACATCGGCTACTATACTGGTCCTCAATCAAAGACTGTCAGAAAAACAGCTAGAGTACTCATGCTTTCTCCACTGAATAAAACCAATAGATGATACAACAGTAAAGTCTATAAAAGTAAAAATAATGAGAGATTGGAAAGTAATTTTTAAATTTTTGTAATTAAGAACATTTTCAAAGAACAAATGGATGTTAGTAAAGCCCCATGACGTGACATAAGTAGAATTGCTGCTGTGCCACCTGTGATCAATTATTTATTTAATAGTGCAAATAACTTATCAGTAGTTAGTACACTAATAGTTAATGGACTGTTGGTTTAGTCAAATATGGATAACATTTTTAAGTGTAACTATAGTGAAATGCCCTACAGCACAGAACGATAGCAAGCTATCACATACAAACCAGCATATTTTAGGTCACAATGTCATTCAGCTTTGATGAGCTAGTGGCTTTTTAAATAACAATCTTGTCTGATTCTCTAAAAGAAAAAAGAAAAGTAATCCAAGTAATATTTTTTTTTTAATTTTCCTAACCCATTTCCTCAAAAAGTATTGCTAGAAATGGAAAAAGAAATCCTTGTGCATAATTTACAATATATTAGAAGTGGTTACTACAGAGCAACTCTGCAGTGCCTTATGAGGAAATGGCAGGTAAGTGGCAAAACCATTTTCAGCAGCTGAGCTAAACTGAATCGTAGGTTAGTAATGATGACAATATACGAGCACGGATGTAAAGAAAAATGTGTGGGTTGGGAAGCAGAAACAGGGACAAGAGGGAATGTTCCTCACTGAGAGAGCATAAAGTTATTAGCCACCTTCAAAGAAAAATACTTTTCTCCTTATTAGGCAATTTGGCAAATGGTAAAGAAGAAATTTCTAGAGGATAGGAGTATCCTTTCTGTTCCATACTCCCTCTACTGAGAGCACTTTTAGCAAAGAAATCTGCCAGTCACAGGAATGTGACAACAATGATTTTATTTGAGCAAAAGATGATGCTGATATACTTCCAACAATCTTCTGTTCTGGACTGAGACCTCTGTTACAGAGTTCAAGCCATTCTGTGGTCCTGCTATTTTCAGAATGTTCTATGTAATTTTTCAACCTACACTATGAAACAGGTATAGACTAATTACAGGGATTATTGATGGCTTAAGTTTGGTCAGAGCCACTCTCCTGGGGAAAATAAATCCCTTCCTAGAACCAACATAATAATTTCTGGTTTGGTTTGAGCTGCTATCCATCCTGTGTCAAAGATGGCTTTAACATTATTTCTTTTGTTTGTTGGTTTTTTTTTTTCTTTTCTTTTCTTTTCTTTTTTTTTTTCTCTTCTCCCTAATGGGAAACTGGTCTACTTTGAGAAATCTAAGATATGGCAAAGGCAGTTTGCATTCTGTGTGTTTTTTTCCAGTCAAGCCTCTATCCTTTCTGTCTGCTTCCACAGCCTAGCTTAAGCTAGAGAACAGACTTCCACTTTCCAGTTGATTAATGCGTCGCCATTAGAAAACACTGTAAATACACTTTTCAGTATTGCTCTTCATCAAACACATACTATTCAACAGACAGAAACTCCCTATGTTTCAAGTACTACATATTTCAAACTAAGGAACTAAGGACGATAAAATTGCACATTTTCTTTAATACCTTTGGCATGGATCAGCTTCACTGGAGTGACTAAGAGGAGCCCACCTACACAGATGAGAAGTCATAGGGGAGTTGCACTAAGCACGTAGTTTGACAGGAGCTGCAAAGTCCTGCCTGGCTGGGGGCCAAGCCAGGTTTCCCAGTAGGAATGTGGCCTGGGAGCCAGCTTCCCCAGCCACACTAACTGCACTATCTGCCTGCGTCAAACTGGGACATTTGACTTCTGTGAAAACTTTGAACATGAGAAGATTACTGGGAAACCAGGAGCTGTATTTATGTCAGATGCACCTACTAAATCAAGACTTCTAAAACTTTCTAGAAAGGAGCATTATCCTGTCGCTCCTTTTCCTAAGGTACCTTTGTGAACTGTATGCAGGGGACGTATATCTAGTTGACTGCAGAATTTCAAGATTATTCCTTCCTTTCTCTCTCTTTTTTTTTTTTTTCCCAGACCATTAAAATGGTTACACTCAATAGCTTTAAAAGAAAATTTGGCAAAATACAACTTTTACTACTTCTCAATTTGTAGCTCATGTTACAGCTTTTGCAAATGAAACAAATTGGAAGCTTATGTCTTCCAGGCTAAATCCTGAGTGCACCATACAGAATAAATATTGACTCTAGAGTAAGGACTAAGGGTCAGATCCAGCCCTGTTTTAAATCTTTTCTGTCCAGCGTTGCCAGCACAAAGCTGACCTAAAACCACAGTAACTGGCCCCTGAAGAATTCATATTCTATAGGGCAAGTGTTAGCACAGACAAGCTGCAGTGGCTCCTATAAAATCCTTACATTCATGCACATATCTCTGCCAAAACCCTTATTAGGCAAGTCTAGTTTATGTCTGGGATAAGCCAAGCAGCCTTAGAAGAAAGAGAGGCCACCTCTGAGCTCTTCCTCACCTGCAACTGAGAAGAAAATTGCCTTGGTCTTTCGGGAAGAAAGGCAGCACAACTTTGGCTTGCTCTCCCTCCTCATGATTCTCTCTGCCTCGCTGATGATATTCCCTCAAAAGCTGTTCAATGTTGGCATTCCAGTGAAAAAAAAGAAAATACTAGGAACCCTAAAACCCCATAGATTTACAGCTTCTTCCACCTAGGAAAAGTCATAGCGAGGCTAAGTCTGAAGAAAAGGTCTTCAGCAGTATTCAGCGTGCATCTCTGAACTGAAGGATTTAACTGGCCTGAAGATAGATAAGCCTGTGTTCATCCTTCTTTGTGAGGTTATATATTCATTCATGGGCTGAGGATGTTATGTAGCAACATAATAAAAGCAATGAAGTCCTTGGGGTATACAGTTTCAGCATTTTACACAAATGAAAGAAAAAGAAAAAGATGACCGACTGCAAGCTTCTTTATACTACTTAACACTACTTTTGTGGTCTTTGAACTGCACTTACTAAAAAGATAAAGAATAAACACTTCTTAAATTCTCAGTTTCATAAAAATGCTCCTCATTCTTGATCAATGAGATTCTCTTCATTTCCAACAGCTCCTGGTTAGGGGTCCCATCTGACTGCGGTTTTGTAGCTGGCCTTCTATCTGTCTACTTGAACACCTCTAGGAATGACTGCAAATTCCTATGTCAGCCACTGGCACTTGGCAAAATCTTGAATTACCAGGGAACGCAAGAACGCCTGTGCTTTTGCTGCAGTTTGGCAGGAATTGTAAGACATCCTTTTACCCAGGAAATTCCAAGGTGGCACTCTTTTTAAAACAGGTTAGGTGTATCTATTTTAATCAACCACTTTCTGTGCTGTAGTTACTGTTGTTACTTCTTCCCATTTGAAGACACTAATTTGTCCATTTAATTCCTGCCTGCCCTGCAGGATTTCAGGACTTTACTGAATGCATTGCCATTCCACAAAACCAGTCAGAGAATCACAATTTTGACAACATCCCGAAACATTTAGAATAATACATATTTTTTACATTTGGGCAGCTGAACTAATCATTAAAATCTATTTTTTAAAAGTCATTTAAAAGTATTAGCCTATACAAAAACAAATACTGTGCATTAAGCACACGCAGTATACTGTGAATTTACTACTAAATGATCAAACAAACTGTGCTAAGCTTACTTCAGGAGAAGCTACAAGGCAGGATCTCTTCCCCACTGCTACGCTGGGTAAACAATAGTGCTCACACGGATTCCCCAGGAAGCCAGGAACCGAAGGGACTGACAGAGAGGATGCAGTTACAGATGCATCAAGGGTAGACTGCCATCTCGCTGTGACCAAGCACCAACATCAGGCTTTTACTTTCAGGTTTCTATCAACGCACTTTTGTGTCCCTGACAGTTGCCGCTTCCAAAAGACAGAATCTGTGCACATAAAACTAAAACCGGTATAAAACTTGGCATGCTGATTTGTACAAATATTATTTCAGCACTTGGACACTAAATCTGGCTCATATTTTGAGAACTATTCTAGAATCTCAGCCATTGAGAGATGGCATAAACAGCACATTTTATTTAATTTTAGTAATATTGATTATTTCATTCCTTTTAAGACTTTATCAAACTCACCTTGATCTTGCTAATTCAGATAATTCAAAGTATTATCAGAAACCATTATCTGAGTATATTGAAGACAATAACTGGAACCTGTCTGCTTAAAAGCATGCTGAAGGCAACTAAAAAAAACAAATAAATAATCCAATCTGTTGTACTCTAATATCCATTAATCTTAACTGTGGGAACTTACACCTGACTCAGATATTTCATAGAAATGTCAATGGCTACATGCTGTGAAGAAGAACAAGACTCTCCTTCCTTCCTCTGAATGCAATCCTACTGAATCAGAGGTCAGGCACACTCTATCCCTTCTGTGGTGATCTTACAGAAAAATCAAGTATGAAACAAGAGTCTCTCATCTGACCTCAAGAAGCTTTGAACAGATATGAGGTTTGACTCAGAGCAAATGAAAGGAGACACATTGTTCCAATAGCAAGTAAAAGAGTCAACTTGTGTTCTACATTATCCTGGTATGAATATGAAGCGAAGAGTCATAAATCCAAGGATATAAGTTCAGATTTATTCCTCATAAAAGCAAACAGAAGCAGAGATCACTCAGGTTTAGGCTCTTACATCCTACATGCTAAATATCTGAAGTTATTGTTACAAGGTGAAAACAAACTAATCGAACACCTCTAAGATGACTACAGAGAACATACATTGCAATAAATGTTCAGTTGCATGGTAGTAAGAAAACGTGGGTGATTTTCAAGAGATGCTGGCTTGCAGAGATGCTGGTTTGCATCATAAATGCTTAGAGCACAGCTGCAGCAAAACAGTTTTTTGGTATGTTAAGTATCCCAAATACGATTTTTAATTGGCACTCTCTGTAGAGAAATAGCACCCCTAAAACCCCTGCAATTCAAGTTGGGCGTATTTTAAGAAGCCATAGAAGCAGCCCACAGCAGAAATGCTTTGACATTGACCTTTTCACTATAATGACAAGGATTGCTCACTTAAAGTACATCACTATTTCCTGTTTCAGCATCATACACAATGTACACATTACCACCGGATGGAAAAAAGTATAAAAAAAGATTTCACATTGCCAAAGTCCAACTGAACAGACTTAATTCCATAGGATGGCTATATATAAAAAAACCAACCAACAAAACAGTAACAACAACAAAAAAACAAAAACAGAGAGAAAAAGCTACACAGGAGCCAAATACATCTTAAATATTTCCTTTATAGGTAGAAGTTTGCAAATCACAATTCTTCTTGAAATGAACAAAAACCTGCTATCAAAGAGATGCCAAAACAGCCAACAGGACAAACAATCTTGTCAGTCAATTAGCAGATGATGGATCTCTCTGATCACACTGCTTTCAACAGATCAGATAAATATTTTCTTTCTGGTTGCCTAACCTTGTTGTGCACATACGAGTCTGCTGAAGGTTCTTAAGCATTTCAGATAATATAAAATCTATCCGTTCCGGCTGACATGGGCATCCTGAATCTATACAAAAGCAAAGGATTGAGATAATTCAGATATGAAACTAAACAAGAGAATTATGTAAACTGCAAATCTTCTCACATTGCTATTTAATTCCTTGGGGAACAAGCTAAAAAATGAAAACAGATAAGTAAAATACCAATTACTTTCCCATGTGGAAATTAAAATGTGATAGTAGAGCAATGGTAGATCTGACAGCACTTCCAATGTTATTAAAATTTCAGAAGGCGAGAAAAACATCACAGTCCTTTTGTGCCCTCTCCCATTTTCTTTTGAATCACAGCACACAGCAACTGGCTGAAGTCAGTTTTCTATGATGCCTAATACCATTGGTCCTAACCTGCAGAAGAATGAGTTCGTTTCAAGTAGTAAGTAAACAGTATTTACTAAATACACAATAACAATGTAGAATAGTATCAAAAGGAGTGCTGAGATACAACTGAGTCCTTAATTCTTGGGCTGCTTTCTTCATCAGCTGGAATTCAACTCCATCCCACTTTCTTCTGAGCCACAGCCATAGAACATAAGGACATTGTGCCAAACCGTAAAAGTGTGAAATAGTTTATGATCATTATTGGTACGACTTATTTTTCTCATGCCTGCAGTGTAGAAAAGAAATGAAGCTTTGGCCCTGCTGTTGGCCCCAAGCTATTATCATGTAAATGAATAGGCATTAGGTAGCCCCCAAAAGGCTAAATACCTAAAATTCATGAAAAGCAAAGGCTCACACACTAACCAGTGATGCTGCCATGTGATGCCATTGGGATTGCAATGAAAGTTCTGCATTTCCAAGAACAGGTGGAAATTACCAAGATTAAAGAATTTTTCCTCAATTCAACACAAAGAAACACGTTAATCAGAAAGGGAAATCTCACACCTTATAAAGATTAACTAAACTATGAATTTAGCAGCACTTGTGAAAGACGAAGTGTGTGCAAAGAACAAGATTCCCGGACGCGGTTTGTAGTAACTTCTAGATTTATAAAACATCACCTATGGTAAGAAAGGCAAGAACAGTGTCACCAGAGAGTTCAAACAGCTGAAGTTGTTAGATATAACAATCTACCTAATTGAAATGACATGCAAAGGCAGATATTCTTCTTTGTTTTCACACAAGAACCTCAACCTTGGGCAGTTGCTGCAGTGAACAGACCTATGCTGTTAAGTCTCTGCTAAGACACCATATAGCTTTTCCCCGGGCTTTCCCAGGGAAAAATAGTAAATCAAAATTTGTGTAAATATTGCATCATTTTTAGGCATAAAGTAATTATTATTCTGTTGCCAAATGGAAATATTAGGCGAATATCAGGTCATTGCCTAGCATTTGCATCTTAGAGGAAAAATATCACCAAATTTTCTGGGAAGTGAGGCTTTTTTAGTTTAAAAGCTAAGCAATCCTAACTATGCAACCACGGCAGATTTTGTAAACAGCTATGCCTTCTTTCACACCGTGTCAGAAGAAGCCGCTTGCATTTCTCATTAAAATATAAGAGACTTTCAAATACTTTCTTGAATGAGCAAATGCACTGTCTCTGACAGACACTCTCACACTCAGAAGAATTACATAGGAAGACATTTATAGTATCTGAGTTTGTGTTTGTTTTTCACTCTCACCAATTATTACACAAGCTTATTTTAAAACCTGTCATTGTTTACTAAACCCTGTGGTCACCACATGTCAAAACAAAAACAGATCCATGCTAAACACCAGTAGCACATTCTTACCATTTTTTTTCCCATTTTTTACACCCGAAGTAGAATGGGCCTTTGCAGCAGTTTTAGTTCAATCCATTCCAAATACTTTAAGTTCATCTGAGATCATCTATTAAGTCCCAAATCCTATATATCGCACAGATGTCACAACAGTCACTACTCTGCAGCCAAAATGTTTCATTTTGACTAATGACTCAATACAGGCATTTTGCTGTAGATCTAGTCACTTAGCATCGCCTAAAGATTCTGACCACTATAGCGCTAATATAAGATACATTAATTGGACTGCACATTTAAGGATGCTACTTTCTTTACAATGATCAAGATGCGTAGTAGGAGGAAAAAAACAGCAAGAAAAAAAGCTCTTTAAAATTACTCTGGCCATATTTTGCAGCATTTCCTTCTTTTTATTGCATGCAGCATTGGGAGTTAATATGTATAATACCCAATTGCATCAGAACACCTCCTAAAAAATTAGTTAAAGTATGTACACACTTCCTGCTGCGTTTTGCAGGTATACATGAAATTTCACTCTTTGCAGTTGGGTTTCTTTCTACAAAACAGCACAAATCAACCATGTTTATTAACATGAGCATCACTCTCCTGAGCACACAACTCTGAAATGATGAAGGTCTACCAAAATGCCTGAATCCACATACAAAACCTCTGCTATTCCACAGAGTTGTGTTGATATTTGAGGGACAGGCCAAGCTGACAGCTCAGTTACAGATTCTCAACAAGCACAACACAATAAAACCTAAAACACTTCTTGGGAAAGACACCGCTCAGGTTTCATGATGACTTTGTATCAGGCAAGGTTAGACCAGGGTACAGCATTACAGGGCATTACTGACATCAGCAACATAAAATCATAAAATGGTTTCTGTTGGAAGGGACCTCTAAAGATCATCCAGTTCAACTCTCAAACATCCCCTAGTCCAGACCCCAACATCCCCTTAACAGAAGGGGAAACAAACACACAGAACACAAGCACAAGCACATAGGGTTTCATGTTTGCAAAGCTACACTTAAACTAACCAATAAGTAAATATTCCTTGGGATAGCTCCTAACAGTCTGAAATCTGTGTTGTGAACCAAAAGCACATAGATTATTTTCTTTAAGACTGAAGTGCAATGCTTCAGCACTCAGACCACCAAAGACAACTAATCAACTTGCTTATTCAGTTGAACTCTCCCCCCTACTTCTCTTTTCCTACCCTCCTCTCAGGATTTGAGGACACCCTGTTCGCCTGGAGACGGTGAATCACTACAAGCCAGCAGGCCCACTTGGTTCCTCAAAAGACACAAAAGGTGTAAAAATAGCTTGTACTAATGAAGCAAGTACAGCGTCAGCAGCCAGATGAGCGTGGGTGATCAGATAAGGGTCTGTTGCTGCAAAGGGCAAATCATTAAGAGAAGGCTTCTCCCTCTCTCTTTTTTTATTAAGCTTTGTTCTTCCTTCGCTGAAACCAGCCCTCTGCAATGCCTGATAAATGACATCTGACAAGAACGACTCCTCCTGTAATTGCAAGTTTCATACCAGCACAGGAAGTGGTGCCTCACTACAAGCTGAAGGTACAGTGGAGGTGTCACTAAAAGAAAACAAATAAAGAGAGGCAAAAATAAAGCCTAAAAATAGCCAGGACTACCCACTGAGTATGACTGTGTGGGTATATTTAGCCAGTCTAACGCCAACTTTTCTTGTTAAGAACACAATCTTACCTTTATGAAAAACAGCTTCCTGTTTCTAAACATAACTTGAGAAACTTGAGAACATGAAGGGGGAAAAATCAGATTTTGAAACTGTCCCTTTTTCACTGAGATTACGAAAAGATTAAATGTGAGAAGATCAGGTAGGTCTTCCACATGGGTTTTACATCCTGACATCCCACAGGCAATAGAGGAGAAACTGTTATTAAGACATCCTAATACAGCCCATTTGACTGGGAAATAGCTTCAGAAACAAAACCAGAGCAGTACCAACCGACTTCTCTTGCGACCACAAATGAGACTCTGAGAGCTGAAGCAAGGCGGACATGTCCTATGACAGCTCCACTGCCTAAACCAGCACCACCCTCGAGAGGAGGCTATGCCCCTCCAGAAGCAGACTGACGAGATGCAGCTGCACTTTTACAGCCCAGTTCTGCAAGCTTCATATACGCTGAGGCCAGTTTACATCACTTTGCCAGCACAAAGGAGCTTTTAGGAAGGGTGTAAATATAACTTACTCCCATTTAAGGCACTCCTATGCTGCCTAATAAAGTCGCACAAGTATAAACGACTGTCTGGCCAAGCGATACAGTTTAGCATCTTATGAGCAATATCTGGAAGCGCTTCCAACCGCACATTTGAATTTCTGATTCTCAAATACCTGTACTTAAAGGAATTAATGAATGCACCTTTAAAGTGTTGGCCCTGTAGCTGTGCACGTCAGCTGGCATGCACACTGCGGTGAGTGGAGATTAGCGCTCAGGTATCACGTGCTCTCTGCTCTGCTCAGCAGCAGCCAAGGTGTTGCCTCATGCCCAGGAACAGGAGGGCTGAGTCCTGGCCAACCTCTGCACCGCCAGCATCTGCTGGTCTTGCTCACAGTGCCACGCCAACCACACTTTGAGCTCGCTGCTCACCTTACCTTACTGTTTCAGGAGTCCTGACACTTTTCACAGGTTTAGTTGAAGCAGGATGAGTCACAACTACATTCAGTGTAGATGTTCAGAGATGTTCAGCAACATCTCTTTCCAGGGTGACTTTGTGCTTCTGCACAGTGTGGGTTTTGCTCCCCTGAAACCCAAAGGGAAGGCAAGCCAGGTCCCAAGGACTCTCTTAAGAATGTCTGCAACTGTTCCAAGTATGTTACTGTAATATTACTACTGGAAATAATACACATGCAAACCGTCTAGCGCTCCACATGAGCTGTGCAAGGAAATGGCCTTTTCTATAGTTACGTTTTTTCTATTTAATATTGTGATTCCTTTGGCTGATGCTTACATGAGGGGCTTGTTTTATTATTACACAGCTTTCCTGTGTGGCTCCAGATGCCTCACAACAATTGTTTTGGGGCCAGGGTTAAACAAAACCACACAGGTTTATAACAGACCTCTTGTCTCATTTACAACAGGAAAAAAAGCTCACTGTAAAATACTGCCAACTTCACATGCAAAATTCAGTGAAAATTATTATTCTGACAATTTTTATTTCCTTCTGTTTAAATTTTTTTTTAAAAAAGTAATTGAAGTTAGTCAGATTATTTTTTAACATTAATTCCAGTGGGAAATTGAGAGCACGGTCTTTTATTGATATGCCATGATTAATTCCCATTGATGCAACCATTCTCTGTTCAGCATCATAGTTTGGTCTTTTCATCCTAAGCCTTAGCAGTAAATTTAATAGTCACTGATTTTTTTTTCACTAGAATAGATAAACATTGTGATGCAAGACAAATCAGCTGATGTTATTATTCTTCAGACAATTTAATTTTCATCTGAAATGAAGAGTAAATGCTATTATATAAGAGGAAATATGAATGTAAAAATAATTATTAGTAGGTTTAAATACTGAAGACCATACTCTGGCAGTACATTTAGATAAAGTTAACAGGAGACAGGATCAGGTAACCTCAGTCACTGTGAGGTTCTTAAGTTATAAAGCTAAAAGCATAGTGATCAGAACCTCAGGCTATCCCCCCACTCAAATTTGGAGCAGAAATTCTGTTTAAGTAACAGTAAAATACTACCTGTCATTTTAAGACTTCACCTACTTAAAGAAAGATGTACAAAGGAGAGGATTAAATTAAAAAACAGCAGGAAAGTGTATTAGAAAATGAAGAATTACCTTCACTGTACACTTAAGAAAATATTTCTTATTACTTGGTATTTTCCAAAATCACATAGAATAGACCGGTACCTTTTCCCAGCAGCTCTGCACACCAGGGCTGGCCACACACAGCGGGCAGAGCCCAGCAGCCAACCCCAGCTCTCCGTGGGCTGGGGACACGGGCAGCGCCATCCCAGGGGGCTGCGATAGTGAGGTGCCACCTCAGTCCCCGACATCCACATGGACCTCTGATCTCTGGGATTTCAGACTCTCACAAGAGACAGCTTTAACAGTGCACAAATTCAATTTAAAACCAAGAAACGAGGTAACTCGAGAATAATTTGAGGGAAAGAAATGGTAACTTTGAGTCAGACTCGTACCTGGTGGGCTTGCTGTTCAGCAGCACAGCCAGCAGCCAGGGCAGGAAGGGGACAGTCACATATCATGGTGGAGCAGGGCAAGGGGCTGCATGACCACATTCAGTCCAACCTTGTTCATTGCCACCTCTTTCCTTCCCCAGGGGTTCCAGGGCTGCCAGCTCACGTTCTCCTTGTCTGCTCTGCTGTCCAAACCATGATGAAGATCTGCTGGACCGTTACAATCACCCTCCACGGAGTGTTCAAGGGTACAAAAACTTGCTGTTTTCAGTGTCAAATACAGGGAAGATAATGAGCAGAAGTAACACAAAACAGGGTGACAGCTCTTCTTTTCACTAAGTTCCTGCTATGGGCTTTTCTTCATTAGCCAGTGTTTAAACTGTGGATGTGGAGAATTTATTGTCCTGAATGTAAAAAAGTCCCTAACTTGGGCTTCAACAAGTACATTGCACAGGTAGGGTGGGAGAACAGACGTGGTAGCAACCTGCACCTTGGGTGGGACAGCAGTTCCACAATGGCATTTTCCAGAAAATGAAAATCTACAGTCAACGACAGCACTGCCGATTTGGCAACTCAGATAGGGGCATCTCACCATGGGCAAATGGAAGCAGCAGGTGCCAGCTCAAGGTGGCAGGTGAGGCTGCAAAGGGAGCCATGGGAGGCAGTAAGAAGATACAGCATTAGGTAAGGAGGGGCTGCGCTATCTCACATCTTCCTACATCCTGCCGCAGGTCGCTTTTTTCCTGCCGCAGCCTTCTCCCTCCCACCCCTGCTTGGTGTCACTTTCACCGGCAGGCGCTCCCCTCCCACTCATCAACGTGTAAGGCGCACCATGATTTATGTCACCTCTCCAATCTGGCCCGGCATCTCTGAGGTGCGAGCAATAGATGCAGTCTATGAAAGGTTAGGATTAATGCTTTATTGGCAATTAGAGCAGGCAAGCGGCTCAGATCATAATGCAATTTTTTCCTTGTGAAGGCTTGTACGAGGTGGGAGCAGGTTGCCACGGGCCCGGTGCCTGCTGCGCGCTGACATATGTCCTCACTGCTGGGCAAAAGGGCAGGTCCAATTAGGCGTCTTGTATTATTAACGTTCTGCTGCTTCATCTGTTGATCACGTATCCTCCTCTCAGCCTCTCTGTGCCCCAGCTTGTATAATCCACTGACACCTGCAGAGGCACTGCTCTACCTGGGAAAGTTCAAGCAGAGATCTGGTGGAGGAGATGAGACACCTTACTTCTGTAGACCCGAGCAAAGAGTGGAATGGCCAAGAAGTTGAACAGATCACTGTAACTAGGATCCTCAAACTAAAAGATGAGAAATACGAGATATCTGCCCTGCTGGCAGTAATAATTACAATGTATAATTAACAAAACTCAGGTTTCATCATTAACTTGACTCGGGTTTCAAGAGCTGATCTCATCCTAATCATCCTTCAAATTACATCCCGTGTTTCCTTCAGAGCTGAACCAGTACCAGTAAGGAAGGCTGCTGGCAGCTATTATATCAAAGAGAAAACATAGGTAAAAATGAGCTATAAATATCACAATCAAACAGGTGCAAAAAATTACAGATGGATTGCAAGTTGCCCAAACCCGGGGCGATCTCACCACTCAGATCTGATCCTTGTCAGAAAGACAGAGCCTGTAACTTCAAAGCAGCTAAGAGGAAAGGGCTCACTGTCAGCGCATGCTGCATACGGCACAGCTGACGTGCCCCTGCTTCTGCAAAGGATTGACTCCACTTCCCTCAAAGGTGTCAGTAAAGTCACAGATTCTCTCTTGGATCTCAAAACATGAGAAAGGCCACCTACGTGTTTGCTATAATGAAATAGCCAACTGTCTCTGTCATGACCCAACTTCTGCAACAAAAGACCCTTGTTTGATTTTGTTCCTCTAGCAAGCTCATCATCAGAGTAACTCAAATCTTCAAAAGCTTTTTCTCAGCCTCTAAGTGTGAGATGAAAATGCCATTTTAATTGCGGATCAGTGAGGTCTGCTTGAGTAAAATAACCCAAATCACTCGGATGCGACTGCGTAACAAACACCGCTCTTCTAGCAGGGAGCCTAATTGCTCTGCTAGCACCAACAAAGAGCTGCTGGTTCATTAGAGCAAGCTGTAGGAACTGCTGTTTGCATCTTCACAAGCTGGCAGTATTTGATTGCAAAACTGCTATGGATGTTTGATCCAAAATTCAGCCTCTGATTTCTGATCAGCAAAACTTAAAAGCAAAGAAGCTATCAGTCTGATATTTTTCTTCGTAGCTTTCTTCAGGGTAACAATTTATTTTTCTCCTTGATCTGTTCAAGGATGTCAAATCTAATCTTAAGACAGGGTTTGGACTTCTATATAAATCTGTTTAGCAAAAAAAGTAGCAAGAACAGAACTGATGTGAACCAAACTGCAGTTTCACATAACATCTGGAAGATGCTGCAGTTACATTGCTATCCTGTGGCCTGAAGGCACCAAGACCTTGCCAGAAAATGCAAAGGCCAAAAGAAAGCCATCAGAGATCAAAAGCAGCCACATTTCCTGATGGCTGCTCAGAGCAGGTTTGTACAGCAGGTGACCAGGCAGATGGCACAGGAAACATACTTTCATCTTGTCCAACGGGGAAATGATTTCCTGAATCACACTAACGGGGAATGTGGTAGCTAGCCCCAACGAGACGTCCAGGAGCTCCCTTTGCCTGTTGCAGCGGCCCTTAGGTGCACTTCTGCACCCCTTCTGGGAGCCCACACTGCTGTGCTCAGGTTTGTCTGTCCATCCCCTCCTCCCCTCATCATACAGCTCGGATAAATCATTGCCTTGCTTGATGCATTAGGAACATATATTTCTCTTTCTTTTTTCCTTCACAATCACCTATATACTGAACACTTTCTGAACAGAAAATATAAATCTAATTTCAGGCAGATACCAGCCTCAGCAAGTCTATCAAGAGCAACATTATTTCCTCCAACTCAAACTTCACACATGAATACATCCACATACGGGCTCAGACATATCTGCATAAAGACATCTATTTGCCTGAGTGTTTGCTAATGAATGCTTGGCAGTTAGAGAGACACCGCAAGTGCATCCAGTTGTTTTTTGTTTGTTGTTTTTTTTTTTAAGAAAAAAGGTTACTCATACCTCTAGGAACAAAGCATTGCTGAGGCTGCTTACAAAACTCATGGATTCAAATCCAAATCTTAACATTGACACGAAAACTAAAGGCGAAAAAAAGAGTAACTTTTTTTTTTTTTTTTTTTCATGTAGTTTGAATCAGCTTGTGGTGAAGTTAATAGAAATATTACACCAGTGAAATGGAAAGTGGATCAAAACAGTGCAACAAAAGCCTTCAATATAGTGGAAAACTCCACATGGGATGATCTCAGGAAAATCACTCAAATCCAATGCTACCCAGCATGCTGAGGGCTCAGGTAGGCCAGCTTTTTGCATAGCCAGGACCGTGCTCTGCTCATCGGGATTGAAACCAAAGCCTTCTTTTCTGACAGGTCATGAATTAAATAACCACAGATGGTTTCCAGGATCTCTTTCATTCTACTAGCAGTCTGACATAGAAACTGTAAATAAGTTCTAGTGGCATCTTTTTAATCACAAAACTGCTGCAAGATATTTCTTCTCTGGTAGCAGTAACTGTGAGTTCAGGAAGCATAGAGCACCTGCCAGCTTGAAAAGACCACATCTAAACCCATAGGTCTCAGCTGTTAAAATGCTGCTTGTTACAAGCACTTCATCTATGATAACACTCTGCTACTGTTAAAAAAAAAACAACAAAAAAAAAACAAAAAAAAAGAAAAAAAAAGAAAAAAAAAGTTAAAGAAGCACTAATATAAATAGGATAGCATAGTTCACTGACATTTTTTAAGTCCCAGTATTGTTGATCCAACCATGAGCAGGTCTATATTACCAGCAAAGGAAAGAGTAAGTGCATGACTGCCCAAGAGAAAGTTTCTGTTTCAGAAAATGTCTGCATTGCCTGAAAATCAAGATCACGCTGCTGAAATGCTCACCCATCCAACACTTTCTGTTTTCTCCTTGGTTATCTTTTTCTCTCTACAGTGAACTGAGTGGCTCTGCAAATATTTTTCTGTGATTTTCAGCAAAAGTAGATACAGAAGGAACTGTGGACAAGCACTAAAGGCATTGAGCCCACAAGAGACTTAGCCTTTGACCCTCTTAAGAAATAAGATACGATGACAGCTCAAGTGGACTCTGAATTCTAGTTTTAATTAGAAAGAAGGTGAAATCAGGTGAACCTACCTCTTGCTCAAATACTATTCTTTCCTCAGACCCCTCTGTTCTCCAGAAAAATGATCTTCTCCCTGTTGGTGACCATTTATCCAGGCACAGGATTCAAACTCTTTCCCACTGTGTCCTCACCATCTGCATGTTGTCTACCTCTCTATTGATAGCTTCCAATAAAAGCTTCCTTTAATAGAGTTGTCCTGACTCACAGGTGGGGGGGAGAGAAGCTGACCTCGCTGCAGCATCGAGAGTCTCTGACGCATTTTGGGAGGCTGTGGTTTCAGGTCTGAAAGAATTCAGCCTTGTTTTCAACTAAGTTTTACACGTTTAACTTCCAAAATACCACCCTATAGCTCCATGTCCATTTGAGACTTGATGTTGTTTAGTGGTTTGACTTAGCACTATTCAGGGCTTTAGCCATACGCTTGGCAAATTAGCAGCGCTCACCAGCAGCAGAGAGTTTCTCAGAAACACAGCCACCCAGGCTCCTGGCTGGCTCCACCTCTTGTCCACCCACTCCCAGTTTCAGACATTTTGCATTCCAAAACTGGAAGCGTCTATGCAACATAAGGTCATGTTATTGCACAATGTGCTCCGCTCCTTCTAAGAGCCACTGCATCCTCAAAAGTACATCAACGCTAACAGCAAGAGAGCTGTTTACAGTGAATCTCTATCTGAGTGGGAGTATTTTCTCCAAGGATCTTATAACAAGGACATGAAGTGTATGACTCTTCCCTACATTTAGTAAAATTGTTACCGAGATGGCATTTATTTCATACTTCCACATCAGCATTCTTTCCCCTTTAAGCTGCCTTTTGAAAAATTGAGAATTAATTTTTACACTTCCCCAAAGTATTTCTGTGCTGGATAATTTTAGGACATGCTAAACAGAACAATTTCTGCCTAACTTAAATTTAGAACTGAGGCCATTTGTAGTTTTTGCAGTGCAACTGTGAAATATAACTGATTGTCACCAACGTGCATTTTGCTGATTTTTTTTTTGTCCCAATGATCTGAATAACTACGATCCCTCCTTCTCTTAGTCCTTAAATTTTAACAGACGAATGAAACCTCCAGTTTTAATTATAACTGGAGAATACCACCTCTTTTAGTATAGAGGATTAAAATTGAGGAGGGCTTTAGTTTTTTCCCCAAATGACAGCATTCAGGTGGAAATGGTGGTGTCACATTGTGTAATCTTTGAAACTGCATTCCACTTTTCAGCTACAAGTAAATCTTGGATGTTAGCATGGGAAGCCTATCTGATGTTCCCTTGAACACCAGTGATTTATACTGGTATCTCCTGAAGGCAATTTTGACATATTTAAATAAAGAATGAATAACCAGTCCTTTTGATTCAGATCTGTCACCTTCACCCTCAGCGCCACCCAGTAAGCTGAGCAGTGGAGAAAGGCTTGGGACCGGTGAACTCCTACGACCCTCTGGTGAGAACAGACATGCTGGTGAGGCTAATGGCTAAGGTAGCTGTCAAAAAGCCTTCCTGATTTCACAGCCAAGCAAGTTCTTCACAAGCTGTGACTCCCGTCCTCCCAGAAGCAAGAAGGTTCAGATCCAGCAGTCAGTGTTCAGAAATCTGATTCAGGCTACCCAGTGAAAACAATGTTGACCAAAACCAACCAGTGACAGAGTAAGAGGGAGAGGGAGAGGATCCCATGACAGGGGCAGAATGAGTGACAGAGGAAGACTTTTGCACTTTTCTGTTTCATTATATGCACTGCCACTGTGCTCCGCTGTAGCTAAGGGTAGCCCAGGATTTTCACTCCTTACAATTCATGTGGAAGACACGATATGATTGAGAGTCAACTGCACTTTGTCCCATGGAAGAGGTACTCAAAACACAGCTAATGGCTTAAAGTTATTTAGTTCCTGTCCAGTCTGTGAGCAAGTAAAAGGTTAGACTGTAATATTTAACCACAACTCCCGTGCCTTTCTGAGAAGCACAGAGGAGGCTGCCTGAAGGAAAGTCAGACATCTGCCATGCTGCTTCCTGTGTGCACAAGGTGAAGAAATCTGCGCCAACCTTCCGCCTCACGTAGAGAGCGAGTTTCCTCCGCCGCAGTGCCTGTCACGCAGAGTGCTTTCTGGTACAGCCCATTTCCTTCTGGGGGACATTTCCGTCAGGGACAACAGGGGCTAGTGCTCTGTGTGTGCCACCAGCCACAATCATCAAACCTGCCAGCTGGTAACCATGCAATACAACCAAAGGTTTAATGCTTTAAGCAGAGCTGGCTGCATATCTAAATGAGAACAGGATGAAGAACCAATGAGGGACAGCAAGACAAAGAAAAGGATTCATAAATGTCTGGAGACACACTACCATAAGAAGAATACAGCAGCTATTACAAATCTTGATGAACTACTCAAACAGTTACTTTAAAAAATAAAAGTGGTATGTGTATTCATCCTTTTTTAGCGTTCATCCATAAGAGGTCACTGTGTGACACAATGAACACCTTGGTGTCAGCAGCAGTCCTCTGCCTTCCCATATGTTCATCATCAGGTGTCCAGTCACCTACAGAAATATCCCAGCCATTAACCAGCTGCCTTTCATAGGGACAGTTAAGGCAGGCAATAAAGCAAGACACGCGTGGGAGTCTTTCACTTTGATCATGTGGGCCTTAGTCAATTTTACAATCACTTAAATATATTTACTTTTTATTCCCTGTTAATCTCAAACAGAATCCAAAAGTTCCACAACCACCATAAACATTTTAAATAACCAGTAATAAAAACATGCAACAATTTGGGAAACTGAGTTTGAACCGCAAAGATATAAACGCACAAATGGCCAAGGGTCCTCTGGTTTGCCAGGGTTTGGGGCCTCTATTTTAGAATCTGTTTCACTATGACATTGTTTTTTCACAAGGGTGACTACAATACAATATGAGACATTGAGGATTGTCATGGTGACCTGCCCACAGAAACTTCTTTATGCTTAAAGTTTTTGTATTGTCATTCACCGTGAGATGAGAGGGAATAATAGGCAGATGCAACTTAATGGCAACTGAAACCATTTTAGCTCAGTTCGGCTAATCAAAGATCTTCTTCATGGAGTAAGGTAACTTAAAGGGAAGTATTTCATTCAAACATTTCCATGGGAAAACAAAAACAAAACCAAAATATAGCAATATGGAGATTTTCCAGTGGAAAACTTGTTCTTGTGGAAATTCCGCTTTCAATCGACTAATTGTTTTTATGGGAAATTCCTAAGCAGCTCTAGGCTCAGCCCTCATGCTGAGAAGTTTAAAAGCAGCTGATGTCTGACCGAGTGCCCTCAGACTTCCCATATCAGATAAACTGCAAGAGCAGAGCCCTCATCTTTCTCTTACTCCCAGGCATACCCTGCAGCACACAAGCGGTCCCACCGTGGGCACGGCAGTACGCACGTGGTTACAGATGGGGTGCTTGAAGGATTAATCTTTTAATGGCCCAAATCAAGATTAATTACAGGCTCATATATGAGCTGTCCCTAATGCTCTGGTACTGGTAAAGCTGTCACTGACTTCAACAACAGGTTCACTTGCACTAGGGATTGCAGGCTTGGGCGAGAGTCTTAAATGAAGCTCCTCATAGTAGACTGCACCAGGAAGAGAGACTTTGGGGCTGACTTCCACCTGATTATGTGAATGGTCACTGATTATGGATGGAACTCCATTGTTATTAATTGTTTTACACTGGCTTAAACCCATCAATAAGAACTACATGCTCCACAGCTAGCATTACAGAGAACAAGACAAACATTTTTAGTGAGCATGCTAGGGGTCTTCTAAATTAGCAGGAGGAGCACTGAGTAAGTGTCTCCTTTACAGAGTGGTATTAGAAAAGCATAAACCATTCATTATAACGCATCCACTTTCTATCAACCACTTTAGCATGAATCATCATACTGTGTAAACAGGCTAGAAATCATATTTATGGCAGGGCTCAAAGTATCTCAAAAAGTCAGAGGAAGAAAAAAGCTGTTGTGAGTGGGCAGGCTTGTATAACCCCCTCACAGTCCAGAAAGGTACTGAGCACCTAAATCATTCATCTAAACATCTGCAGTGATTTACAGTATTTGTGTACCAGCCCTGTATTTTCACACTAATGCATTTTTAACACAAAATAAAATGTAGAACCCTGTGAGTAAAAAAGTTAGTTCTGCTGACTGCACAGGACTGGTCTTCACAACTTACTCTGCAGAGTAGAAACCACCTCTTTCCGACTCCCTGCGGTCCCACATAGGCTATTCAACAATAGAGGGGATCCAACACCCCCAGACCAAGCCGAGCTGGAGGAACTCACGCACAGTGGCCTTGTGGCAGGAGTGGAAGCCCCGAGGTGCCATTGAGGAGGCTGTCAGCAGCTGGCCACCTGCCAGGTGCTGCAGGCTGCGGTGAAGGAGTGGCCAAAGGCCACTGCTCAGCTGCTGCACTGACCTTCAGCTATGCTGGTCTGCGACAGGAATGCATCCCCTGGCCATGCTTGTGTTTCTGAACCACAGGCTTTCTTGGCTATCTGCAACACTACGTACACATGTATGACACGGAGTTCTTACACACACAGAGACCGTGACAGTACCGCACGCAAGGCTGACGAGTTCCCCTCTACCCCTGGCCACAAAGTGGCTACTCGATTACAGCAGGGCTACTGCTGCTCTGCACCCAGGGCGCGCAGCAACCTCATGTGCTCACCGAGGCGTGCTGCATGGCTGTGAAAACCGTACGCAGCCAAGACTGAATTGCAAGCAGCATGAATTTCAGAGATCAGTTAAAAAAATCCTGCGTCTCTCCACCTAAACGAGTTATTCTTTTGGGACATCGCAGTAATAAAATACAACTGTAATGAAAACCTTATTGATACAAGCTTCGTTACTGACGTGAAAAGAAGGGCATTTATTTTCAGAATTGGGTACTCAAAGGAATACCCCACATGCTAGATAGTGTAAGCTGTCTTTTCCAGCATCTAACAGAGATAGTTCTACTACACTGAAGCATATGTGATAAGAGGACCCAGGCTCTTCTCCATATTCTCTGCATACCTGTTACTATCACACAGCTGCTCTCAAGTCTACAGTTTCCTGTGCAGTACAAACTGCATACCACTTCCCCTATGGAAAAAAAAAAAAAAAAAAGCCTTGCTTGTTCTTAATTGATGATGGAAATACTGTCATATTTTCCACTAGCCAAGCTTGAAACCATTACTGAATGAACCTTCATTAATTTTTCCACAACATTTTGCAGAAATGTCAGGAAACAGCTGCACCAGAAATGATTAACTGTCCTTATCACTAGGGCTTCATTGGCCAACTTCAAATCATACAGGTTTTCTTCTTTCAAAACTGTACATTCAATGATGTTTATTGTCATTCTTTAGTTGACTGTCTCAATACACTATTTTCTCTTCAAAAATATCTGATTACACAGGTTCAGAGGCGCACAGACGTTTTACGACCAGTGGAAGAATTTGTACAGTTTGGAGCTGCATACTTCTAGGAAAAGATTGCTTCCTGCAGATTTCTCAGCTGTGTCTTTCTTGGATCAAATTCAATGAAATTCACAACTTGCAGTCAAATTCTATTTGCCAGTCAGACTGAATTCATTACACTGACACAAACTCTTCTTGCTGCACTTTCTTACCCCTTTCCTCTCCTGTCCTACTCTTTCCATTTCCCCTTTTCTCTTCCACACTGTCTCTCTCACCTCTTCTTTGAGCTACACCATGTGTCAACATTTATCGTACAATGCCCTGTGCATTTTCTGGCAAAAACAAGCGGAACAGTATACATCATCATTTCAAACATGCAAACCCTGAGATGCTAGAAGGCTTGATACAAAGTAAGAGTGCAGCCATCTGGAGATAACTTCTAGTGTGAATCTGAGATTCCCAGCTGGCTGAAACTTTGCAGTCTTGGAACTTTTTAGTAAAGCGTCAGTGAGCAAGAGACTGTTCACAGAGAGTTGCACAGGGCACTGGATATTATGCAATTTTTCAAAAATATAAATTCTTCAAATTTCTGGTAAGAACATAGCAACAAAAAGCAAGGTTCACAGGGTGATTTTTAAAGACTGATGTAATACTGTAGTGTTGTCGTGTTTATATTTTGAAAAATTTAACTTAGCATTAACTACAGCATGGCTTATTAACAATAATTCTGCATGTATGCCACTGGCAGATTTAAATTGCAATTGTTCACGCTGTGTCTTCATTGAAACTGTAAGCCTTGAATCTGGAACCTTAGGATATTTTTAGACAGAGAAAAATATAGATGCTAATAGGCGTATACACGTATTGGAAGTTACATAACATGAATCCCATCAAGTATGTTTCAGTGCTGATACTGTTATCACATTCTACCCCTAACAAAAGGTAGGCTACTTGCAGAAATGATACAGCCACATAAATAGAGGTTTACCGAGGTATTACAAAAAAGAATCCTTCCTGCTGTCTGTAATTCAAAACATTTTTCATTTCTGGGGTTTGTAAATGGGTCCTTTCCACAGCAGTGTGCATTGCAGCGCACAACCCACGGGCAGCTCTGCTCAGGAGCCAGCCACTGATGACCTCATCCCATGCTAGGTCAACTCCTAAGCATCTTCATTGCCTTCAGCAGACGTATATACAGTTGGCAGAGCCTGGCCCAGAATGCCTAATATCAGCCAGCACTGCCATTTAAGTGGTGCTGTGCTGGCTACCAAAAAAAAGATCTGTTTTTAAATTACTCTAGCAAGATACTTGCTTAGATAGCAAGAAATTGCAGCACGCTATTTTCTACTTGAATATATATGGGTTCTATTTACAAGACATGAAATACTGCCAAAAGTATCCTGGGTTTTTTTAAGGATTCAATTTTATAACACGCAATGCCAGCTTTCTCCTCCACGGTATCCTTATCTGTCTCTGTTCTAGTCTGAAAGCAGTAGCTGGCAGTGCCAAAGGATTTCAAGGACCATGTCCTTCCAATACGTGGCATGTTAGTGCACTGCCGGCTGTCACATAGCCCATCTGTAGCTGTAACGGGAGACTCACATGCACAACTTGTGTATGGGGAAAAAAAGCAGCTAAGTTGCTCGATTGCACTAAGCAAGCCCTGGATTTTGGTGGTGGGTTTTTTTTGGGAGAGGGGAGCTCTGAAACCAACGGCAGACAAACACTGCACCGCAAGCGCTCCTCCTCGCCAGCAGAAGGGTGTCGCAGCTTCCCGAGGTTGGGGACGAGGGGTGGCCGAGGCGGCAGCTGCGGCAGGCGCAGGTTTGGTTTTTTCACTTTCGCATCTTTGCCAGCCTCGACCTGCNGGGGACTTGGAGAGTCGGTGTCGCACCGCCCGCTCCTGCCTCCGCTGGATGTTTTCGAGCCTCCTTTCTTCCCAGCCCAAGCTGTCAAGAGAACCAGCGAGTGAATATGGTGCCCCACCGCCCTGCTCGGCCACCTCCTGGATGTGGAAGAAGAAACGTGTTTTTCTTATCTCTGACTTAATATCAGAAGAAGAAATGAGTGCTCTTGCTTCCCCCTGAGTTTGCTCATCTTGAGCTCAAATCACCACAAAGACACAGCCTTCTCTGGTTCATACCGTCAGCAATGAGCAGCAGGATCTAGGGGCAATGTCATAACAAAAAGAGAGACCTTGAACTTGCTTCACCCTTTGCATAATCATTTATATTTGGGCAAAGTGGATAACAGCTTGTTTAGCACTAGGGTGGTGGCATTTTATGCTCGCTCGGCATTCACTTTAGCCAGGTATAAATAGCAAAAGGTTTCAGGCAGTGGAGAATCGGGACCAGTATCTTCAAAGGATTCTCCGCCAAAATAAAGCAGTTAGTCCTCCACACCACAGCTTGTGCAATCTGGCTCTGCTGCAAGAATCGTTCCCTGCAGGGTGCCTGGAACTGCTGGTTTGGCAGCATTGAATGCTCTGGTCTTCAGAGACAATGTGCCTTCCTATCGCCCTGTATCTAGTGCTGGAATCAGAATGCAAGCTTTCACCTGCAAAGTAGGCAGTAATAGGGTTCAATTTCTTAATGGGAGCCTTTTATTAGCTCACACAGCATATTTACTACCCTGCCAGCATTAAGTGCTTGCCTTAATACCCTTGGCACACAAGGTAGTGGTACATATTATCATAGTTACAATAACAATGGTCTGAACTGCGTTAATTGAGAGCATTTATTCTAAAATTCCGTTGTTCGAAACAAAAAAGTGAAGCGTGCCATTACTCAGCTGACACATTATCAGGGAGAGTTCGCAGAGTACAAGAGAGCCGCAGCAATAAGGGCCCAATGCACAGAAGTACCATTAAGTTACATGCTAATGAAACCTGAAAAATTTATGCTAAAGCCTCATTTCAGAGGATGGCCGCCATGCTCTTGTGTACTAAAGTTCTCAGTTTTCCACTTAAATCCTGCCTGGTGAGTCAGGACATGGCAAGGTTTCTGTACTGCAGGAGAACTTATAAATTTCACACACTGTTAATGCTTCCCAAACTGGCAACAGAGCTTGGGGGTGCATGAGGACAGTTTGTTTTCCTGCTGAACTTCCAACATAAATTCCACAGGACCTCTGGCAGGGATGACTGATGGTATGTTTGTTGGTAACACCCCTACTAAGACATCACCTCACATCCTCTCACCCACCCAGCTCAGATCCCAGCTGCACAGAAAGATCTCGGTTAGCTCTCAGAGACTGCAGGGGGGAAAGAATGCAATGCAGGCACACACAGCTTCCATTGCAGGGACTTCAAGAGGGATCCATAAGAAGAGATATCCCATATAGCACCACCCTTGACTGCACAGTATTTGGAATCAGTTTCAGGTTTGAGAAAGGATTCAAGGCACAGCCCATCTCAATTTAACCTCCTCCAATCTTTCCTTCAGTTTATATGTAGAATGAAACATAGGTCCAACACCATTTACATAGTTCTTAAAAATCCAGAGGTTTTATCTCAAAATATGTTGTGTTTTCTTTGAACACCTTGTCCTGTGGTCATGATATCACATGAGAATCTCTGGTGTCTTCCTTACATTGCAGATAAATGCTGGATAATTTTTTTTTCAAATAAAGAAATATATATATATATACACATATATATATAAAGCCCATGAGAAGAATCAAACTTTTTCTTAACTTCTCACTATTTCAAGCTTGTCATATTACATTCTGAAGGCTAACAATTCTCTGACCATCAAGAATATACACATACAGAGAAGGTTAAAGAGGGGCTTCTAAGTGCCTCAGGTCTTTGATAGAAAAAAAAGTAACTGTCCTGCACGCAGGCACAATTTTTGAGACCAAGTCAATATGGCACCTGTCCAGCTTGTGACTACCAACATCAGTAAACATGGCGCTGCAATAAAGAGCTGAAAATGGACCTTTCATTGACAAGATAAATTGGCTTCTGAACTATCTGATGCCACAGTAAGACTGCTGTTGAGGACCCACTAACTTTAAGCTAGCTTGGGTGCCATCACTTTCATAATGGCAGTTTCTACATGCCAAAGAGTTCAAGACTCTGAGGAAAAAATAAACCTTGAACAGAATTGTCAATGGAGCATGTGAAATGGCAAGATGGTCAAGTGGAAATCACCAACTTATACTTTAGGACAAGTTAAAAATTAAAAAAGCACCCCAATGTTTCAAATATCAAAATGTCATCCACCATTTCTTCTTGTATTTTTACAAGTACATTTTTCTGTTTATTTGGTTCAAAAAGTGGATGCTTGATGCAAGAACTGCATAGAGAAGGGGAATTGGCAAACCAAATATGTGAAGACACCAAAGACAGCATTTCCAAATTAACAAAAATAAAATCTGCCCTAAAAGAGAAATGCCTCTGATTTCAGCAAGAGCTGACTTCAGTTGTAACAAAAGGACATGTAATCAATATTTAAATGTGAGTGAATTCCACGTGAAGCCTTCTGAGAATGAAAACTTATTCACTCAGACTCACTCCCCTCAGTTCACTCAAAACCCATCCTTTTTTTGTTCTCCTACCTGGCTGCTGCCGACAAAGCTGCAAGTGAGTAATGGTTCCAGTCAAGGCAATTTGGTTCACCACTCCAACAAATATGGCTGTTGACTCTCTCCTCCACCTATTTGGAAAACAAATACGAAAGATTTTTAAGGACTGTAGTCGATTCAGCCTGCTGATTTGATTTTATAACCTAACTGACATTATGGCATTGGCTATATCAGTATGTATAAAAACGTCAGATTCAGTCGCAGTCCTTCCTGCTACTCAGGTCTTTTTCCTTCAGAGCAAAGTAGTACCAGCGATCAGTAGCTGTCCTCTGGTTTCCAGCTTGCTGTGGGCTAGAATACACGTCAAGTAATATATTCCGAGGTGAAAACAACAGACATACAAGACCAAAAAGTGCATACAATGAAAAGAGCATGCCCAAATCACAATTTAAGAGCATACATTTTAAAATTAAATGCAAATGCTTTCCTGTTATTAAATTAGAGAAGTGCAGTTGTCTCATTCTGCTTCTTTCTCGTCTAGCACTATGGCTTAAGCATGACATCATCTCTAAAAATTCCCTTTCCATATGATGCTAGTCTGTTTCAGAAAATAAGTTATTAGTGTACACTGTGAAAATCACACATAAACCTTTTATCTCTTTACATGTGATGGTACTTTGGGAAGGATCACTAAAAAAAGGCACTTTCTCTATACAAGAGATTTGCTGTGGGCATGTGTGGAGGAGTGCAGGCATGTCTGGGTGCCTGAGGCACAGAGCACCAGGAGATGTGTTCATTAATGTGTTAGACACGTTAGACAGCTACAGGCTGCCCTATTTACACCTGCAGGGAAGGGGTTATCGAATACATGGAGCCTACCCTTAATCAGGGCATACAGACAATGCACCAGGAACTAGAGACTCTTATTTAATTTGCACATAACAGAGCTGCCTGAAATGCTCACCTCATAAATACTGAGACAACAAAACTTTAGTGATTTCTAGTGACCACATGCTCCAACGGGCCTGGCTATTCTAATTTTGTTAAAGACCAGTGTGAACACACAATCACAGTGCACATTTTGCCCAAGGCACCTTCTTTCAGGCTTCCCTATGTCCTTGAAAGCCCACACGTGAGATGCCACACCAAGTGACATGACAGAGGTGGGTGATGATTATGGTCATCCCAGGGTAGATGTGTTCCTGGACAGAGCAGCAGCCCAGGAGAGCACATGGTCCCAGCAACAAGTGCACTTCATGTTGCCCCTTCTTCTGCTCTTTGCCCTGGCCATGATGCTGAGCCCTGGCTGGCCATTGTCTCAGGCAGTTGGGTCACTGCAGCAGGAGAAGGTACCTGCTCCTCAAGGCCTCACAGATGTCATGGCAGAGGAGCATGCCAGAGGACTTGGACAGGAAAATCTCAAACATAGCACACTGGGCTTTCAGATCTGTTCCTGTGACCTGACTGTACTGGTACTGAAGCCAGTAAAAACCTCCCTCTGCTCCCAGTGAGTGTGACAGCTGCCCGTGCTGTGCCATACACAGGGCAAAGCCTGCCCGCTGTGTGGTCGGTGATACACAGCACTTTCACCACTAGCAGAGTGCAGGTGTGAGCTGGTGGAAACGGGATGCCAAAAGCTGAAGGGTAATGAAAGCTTGGAACCAGTTAGCAATAAAAGGCATATGCTTATGTTTCTTTTTTTCTCCCTGTAATGTTTGCTATCGGCAACAAAAACAAAGAGCAAATGATAATGTGTTACTGACCGGCGATGTCAACAGTAGTCTATACAGGCATCTCAGTATATAAAATAACATATGCTCTGGCTCCAGACCCCAACGCTTTATCACACCAATACACAGCTTTCTAGGAAATGATCTGGATGTGGAGCCAGGAGTGACTTTTGAACCTCTGAACAGACGGGGCCCAATATGGTTTTAATGTGTGGGTGAAATCTTGGCATGGCTGGACTCAAGGGCAAAACAAAAAAGTTTTTAGTAGGGTCAGTATTTCACTTGCTACTTTTACAACTGGCCTGAGAATAGTTCCAGTCAAAACAACAAAGCAACGTAATAAAGAAGTCATGCGTCCGTATTCTCCCATCCTTCAGTAGGACCTAGGGGTGCTCTGGATTGCAGTGTCCTCTCCCTGGTGTGGCATGGATACCTTCATGCCCCCAAGCAGGTCACTCTCTGCTTTCACAAGCCTAACTGGCTTGTGAGATGCTGGCCACACTTCCACACAGTTATTTGTAATTAACTTGCATTGTTAATCAGTTTATCTAAGCTACACCCCAAAGACCAGGATCTTGACTCTCATTTATATCCCAGTCCTCTCTATAGTAATATCTCAATATCACAATACCTCAATCCTCTCTATAGCACCCTGGCAGAAGCAGAGGGGACTTTCATGAAAAGAGAATGAAGTCATAAGTGAAAGATGCCATTTATGAAACAAAATCACACTGCTGCTGCTCCAGCTTCATAAAAAGTATTTAAATTGAAATTCATGACAAACACTGTATTCCATTTTGCCTAATTTCTTTTTTAGCTCTTAACTGATAGGAGACAGCATCTTTTCTCTTGCTGTGGTAACCTCACTGTCTTAACAGCATTCCTCAAAGGATACTTTAGCCTCTAATCCAAGCGTGAAAGACTCTCCCCTGATTTCAGCGAAGACTGGATCAGTTTCTGAGTCTTTAAGAAGCTTAATCATTACTTGCAATTAGGTAAAATATTATCAAGAGCAAGATGTGGTTAAAGATACTACGATTTTGTCTAGGCAGTGGTACTGCATCTCCTTACTAACCTACCTTCTTACAGCAGCACTGGTGTTAGCAAACGGGGCATGGTCTGGACAGAACAGCCAACCTGCAGAGTCTTTAGCAACCCGAGATAATGTGTGTGTCATCAAACAGGATTTTACTGCCCAATTAAAGCTCCCAGGGGCATTGTTCTGATACTAAAACCAGGAACTTTTAATTTGTTTTTATCACCGCATTAGTAAAATTTTGTGCAATCCTTAGTTCTTCAGCAGCAAAAAAAGACAAGTGTGCCTTCACAGACTGCCCACCAAAGGCAGGCAGCAATGCAACCACCACTGCTGAGCATTTGCTAGTATTTGGTCATATGTGGTCATGACTACTAATCTGCTGCTGCTGTTTGTCGGCCACAGAGACTAAGATTAAACAAGCACATCAGAAGGGAAATGAGACTTTGAGAAGCATAGCATGTCTTACTGCTTGGAAAATTTTTTTATAATCTGAACATTGTATTTCGGACACTCAGGAATTAGCCTTTTACAGGGGACCTGAAAACACACCAGCAGAAGTATTCTGACAACAACTCTTACACCATATGCTTTTGAAAGACTGCTGGCTTCTCCCTCGGCAACTCATGTAATCACTTTGTAATTGTAAAACCGCACCTTCAGTGGTGAACCAAAAATAGAGCAGTAGGAATTGGCATCTTCTGACTATAAGGATGAATTAATTTCATGGACCAACAAGAAGAAGGACTGGTTTTTATTACTTCTTACATATCTGTTATACCAACACTGTAAGGTCAGTTGGGGGTAGGCAGGTGATAGGGAGATTCCTGAGCACTTCACAAGGTCAAAAATATCAGAAATCTCCTGTGTGTTTTAACCAGAAACTAAAGTTTAAGGAAAGCAACTGGATAATATTTATTTTGCTGCTAATTATTCGAGGGTTCTGAAATAGCACAATCAATGGGTCAAGTTGGCTCAAGAGTACAAAGGGCAAATAATGCCATGCCCATGTTACTCCTTAATTGGCTTGCAGCAGAAAGTGTTCCAGCACACACTGTACTTTAGGTGTCTGAGAATTTACCTAAAGCCTTAGTTTGACTAGGCCTGTAAGAAAGCCAGGTGCCATTTCAATTGCAGCCAGGTTCCAGGATTGTATAGGACAATTTGCACCAAAGAAGAACAGGGCAACACAGGTAGAAAAACGTGCACACTTCCATAGTGTACCACCCAAGAGCTTGAATTCACAGCTGGTAACTCCAAGCAGTGAGGCTACATGCAAATCTCCCACTTCTTCTCCATGAGTTCAAACCCCTCTTTATAGATGTTGCCTGACTACATACAATGAATTGATCATGTAGGCTTCTGTACTGTAGTATGTAGAGACTGTGAACCCAGGCTCTGTTGGATTTATAATGCTCTATTTGCCCTCTTTCTCCTTCTCAAACACAGAATGTCTGGAGAACTCTGTGACTTACAGTCCGTAATGAGAGAAGTAAGAAGTCTAAAATTTGTTTGATTGCAGCTATGATGCATTAAGCTCCAGGCATCAATCTCAATCTCAGTACTTTTTCTCCAAATGGGCAATATTTTACAGTTATCACTCTCTAAACAAAGCACAATTTATTATACACACAATTCAATAGCTACAGCAGCTAAGAGTAGAAGTCAAAATGTCTTTGTACTTGAGGAAAGTAAAAGCAATGGCAGACTGGAAATTGACTTCGGGTGATCAATGGCACAACACAAGCATCTGACAAATGACGTTCATGTCCCGATCAAACACAATCAGATCGTATGTCGTTGAATTTGGAAAAAATGGAAGAAAATTATTCCAATTACGATATTCTTAATGTGTTCACACAAATCACCTGTGAGTACATGAATCGAAATACTTAGTGTCTCTACCTTTGCCCTCTTAATTCCAGGTCATTCTGGCAGCTCTCGATACTGCAGAAATATGTTTTACTACAAGTAGTTTGATGAAATTAATGGATCAAATCTTGAACTACCACCAAAGTTAAAGGGATGTAATTTACTTTTTAATCAACTGTCTCTATGCTGTAAACATTTTAGTCTTCATTACTAAAACAGAAAGACATTTGTAGCCTGATTTATTTTTCAGTATTTATGTCTTTTTGTTTTCTACATTTTTGCTCAAAAGGAGTGTGATAGCCCATTTAAATGTTGTTTATTGACAGTTTTTTCTTCATTTTGGTATCCTGGTTGCATTTTGGTATCTGAATGCAAAGAGCACCAAGAAATCTTTGTAAAATGTTAATATGTTGAAATGTATACATGCAGGAATTTATATGCATACATACACTTATGTATATACATACATATATGTTTCTATATATGTGTATGTGTATATACATATGCACATTTGTATATATATTAAATAAATAAAAATAGTCACATTTATTAACACATATCTGTGTTAGCTGAGCTGGTTTTATTGTCTCTCAGACTCTGCAGAGAGTTAGCAATCAGAACAAAATTTACCTAGAAGATGTATCGTGCCAAATGGCTTTTGGAAGATCACCCATGTAATCTCTTCGTTTACTTTACACAAAGATGATTCACTTTATTAAAATTAAGCACATAATTTCTTCTTTGGATCTTCCCTACATTATCTTCTCTATGCCCAGAGCCCACTCTGTGAAGGATCTTATTTTGCTGCCACCGCTGGAACTATGATTTTGGGTTACTCTTTTTTTCACTTCAGCCAGGAGCTAAATTAGCAAGAGCACATCTCTCTAAGTATAGGTCCATAAACTCACTGCAAATAGCAGTTCAGACACTGCCAGCTGAGATCAGTGCCCCCCTAACCAGGCTTGATGCTTTTAGACGATAGTCAGGCTGACAGCTGACACGGTATCCACACACACACACAGAGCTCAACCCATTTACCTAACCTGCTGCTGCCAAGAGGAGAGGGCTGTTTGTGCAGACAGCTGGCAGCAAGATGCAAGTACATCTGGCGATCCTCCGAGAGTGGGCAGAGAAGGTGAAAACATCAGGTTTCAGTGGAGCCCAAGATAGGATTCCAGGTAAAGCTCATGCTCTACACGATCCAAATAGGCTTCAGCAAAATCACCGTGAGGAACCTCCTACACCAAGTGCCTTGGCTTTCCTTCCCTCCCCTTCTTGAATGACTACCCTGCCACGACACCCATGCACTGGGAAAAAACAATACGCCAGGCGCACAATGAAGAAACTGAGGCAGAGCCACTTGTAGCTACCAAGCAGGCAGGCTGCAATGTGGCAGGTGTCCTACAAGCTCATGGCAATCACTTAAGTTGTCAAAATTATCTCCATCTCAATGGAAAGACCACTGCAAGTTCAAGCCCATGGCAGAGAGATGTCAGCAGCGCTGGACAATCTCAACGGTAGATGAAAGCTAACCTGTGCCTGAGAAGCTGGCTACTAGTCAGTCAGACGTGGAGGACACCAGAAGGGAAGTATGATGCCTGGGAACAATAGAAATTTGTTACCAGGGAAGATAGTCTAAGGGCTTGAGGTCTGTTTACAGAGTTTTAGTTCTTGTTACCTGCAAAACCTAAGCCAACGTTCCCTATAAAATCAGACCTCGGTGAGACTGGTGTTAAGTCAAAGCAAAGACTTCATTCAAGGCACCCTGGATTTATACCAGATAAGCTGCGATCATTTTCTGACACTATGCTCTTGGTTGCAAAGACAGCTTGCACAGCCCAGGATATCCTACTGTCATTTCAGGTCGGCACCATCACTGGCAAATGATCTCTTGTCTTAAAAATCTGAATAGGCCATTAAAACACCTCTGACCACACACTTTGTTAGCACTTCTGCTGGACGCTGTGTGGCTTCTTTACAAGGAGACAAGTGCTCTACCTCAGTATCCCTTGCTATTGCCACATCCAGAAAGGGACTATTTAGAGTGTCCTCCTTCCCAGTACCTCCACACTGGTCCTTCAAGTCTAAAGACAGACAAGAGAAAGACAGCAGTGGAGTCTTTGGCCCTCCTCAGTGAGGCAAGATCTCTCTGCATTGATGTCACTCTGCTCTTGGTGTGTGCTCAGTAAGTCAGTAATTTGTCATGAGCGTGGGCCCTATCCATACATGGCAGGCTGGAGGAGGAATGACCTCAAATTCTGCTTCTAATCCAGGGGGTGTTGCCAAAGCGCAGTGTTTGAGTTTGATGCATGAAGCGCAGAGATATTTTCAGCTCCTGAATCACACTTTTGGCTCCACAGCTAACTTGAACTTCTCCTTAGTTTTGTTTGCAATTTTTCACCTTCTGCAGGCACCACTGACTCTCAGAAAAATGAGATGGTATGTTAAAGAAAAAAAACCTAAGGGTCACAAATAGGAGATCTTAATTAAAACCACTTCTATTTTAGTAAGTTCTATTTTATTCTCTTGCATGTGTGGAGGAGTGGAGTTAAACAAATTACTAATAGATTAGTGGTACATCACAAATGTCCGGTTTCTTTATTTCACCTTCTAAATATATGCTACTAAATGTTGCCAGTGAACGTTTTCTAATTATTTTGGTGTCCAACACAAGAATGAAACAGTCTGAAAAACAAGGCAGTGCAACAGCAAGCTAACAGTTAGCCTGGATACAACTATAGGACGGCTTTTAGCTATATATTCCTATAGCTGAAGCAAAAATATTTTGCTATACTTATCCCATGAAACCATATTGACTTGACCACAATTCACAACCATAATTTGAAACTGGCAGTAATAAGAAAGCAAAACATTTTACAATACAGAAGGAGTAAGTTTTATTCTTATAAATAAAGAATACTGGCTTTATTTTATTAAAGAATACTTGCTTATCTGCCAGTTACAACTGCATCACCTCTCTATCACTGTGACCTGAATTCAGTGGGAAGGCTCCAACAGACAAACTATGCAACCTCAGTCACAGCTCAGCAAGTCATTTAAGCACATGTTTAATTCTATCTCTGATCAGTAAAGGCAATTCAGCAAAGCAAAGCATGTGCTCAAGTCAAAAGTGAATATGTAGCGTGCATCTTTCTGAGTATGGGTTTTTCACAGACAGGATGTTGCACAAAACTTCCCTTGATTTCCATCATGCTGGAAGGTAAAATTCAGCTGTTAATCAAACTGGCACTTAGGCATGTAAAGTACTAGTATTTTTAACTCATCCGTATATTGGTTAAGTAAAAACACATTTTAAAAATGCCATGGGGCATATCCTTGGAGTGGACACAAACGTACATACATACACGCTACCCATGGACTGCAAGGGACCACAGAGGCTGAAGGAAGTAACACAGGAAAGATAAGGTAAGAAGCTACCATAGGAAAACCCTACATCCAGAACTGCTGATGAGCCTTTCTGAGCCTTTCACGGAGTGAACTGGGAGCTTTTTTATCCACTGGAATCAGAGTGGAAAATCATGTGTGTTTCAACTCCTCTGTTTCCACTTCCCTCCCATGGGAATGAGGAAAGGGTAGGGATAATAAACACACTGCTTTGATAAGGAATGTGGCTCTTTCCTTCATGCACTAAAGGAACGGAGCAGCCTCTAAAGTCATCTGAAAGCTTTTCTTTTCCTTTCCTTTAAACTTTCTCTAGTCTTAGCAAGCAACATTAATCTAACAGACAACTTCCAGGCAAGCACAGATCCCCAGGGGCATTCCCTGGGTGCAGACAAGTGGGAAAGGAAAAGCTTGTTGCAAACAGCAGGGCTGGAACCAGTCATGGGGAACTGGTGCACTGCTCGACTACCTCTGGCCTTCTCCCCACGTGAAGGGGCCTTATCCACCTTTGCATTTCATCTCAGAATCAATTACAAATGCCACAGGGCTGCTCTAAACTATGCTCGGCTGCTCAAGGCTGCTTCCTCCAAAGCAGGTCCCCCTTGCCAAAAGCTGAGTGGGATGTGGGAAAAGGAGCGCTGAGGGCAGGATCTACCTGTTCTCCAGCTCCTCCAGGTTACTGGAGGTGGCCACCACGGGGTCACCCTTCTGATTTGTTCCCTGAGATTACAATCTGTCCCTGCCCCAAAGGCACTGTGGGTTGCAGAATATAGATGTTTACAGACATTAAACAATTCCAGCAAAATACACATTATGCAAACATCTCCCCTCTTTCCAGATGACACAACATGGAGCACCAAGTACAAACAAAAACCAATGAAACAAAGCGTGGAGGCATTGTGGAAAAAAAAATCATTTAGCAAAGAGCTTCTCCACTCTCCTTACAGCCATTAGGACAGCGATAATGCTGAAATGCCTGGCCAGCCCTGAAAATTGGATAAACTGAGACACGGAAAAGACAATTGAAAGCAAGGAGACAGACAGCAAAAATAAGTGAGGCAACAGATGGAAAGCAGAAATGCAGTGTCTAATCTGCAGCTGTAATTCTGCTAGCAACAAGCACGTTTAAGTGTAGTTCGGCTTGCTTTCCTCTTTTGGAAAGAGCAAGAATTTTCTTTTAAAAACTCCAACTTGTTAAGCAAAACTGCCGTGGGTTCTCCTCAGACAGTTTGTGGGACAGAATGATTATTTCCCTCCATACCTGGGAGACAACACTTCTAAGAAAGGGCAAAATTCTGACACCCTCTAGTGTCCTAGTTGCCCTAGTACTGTTATGGGCAGAGAGGGGGTGTCACATCATTAAAACCTATAGCCACAAGTGCAAGAGCTGTGTTTTAGTTGCCGCTGGGCAGGGGTCAGGCACAGGTATTGTGAAGAGCTCTCCCATGGCAGCACAGCTTCCTTAGCCTTTACCTTAACTAGCATGACTGTTACAATTAGAGAAGAAAAGAGTAGTTATTGTTCTAGTAACATTTTTATAGACTAATTTGGCAGGTTTTCTAGCAGGGTTTTAGTATAGGTTTGATAACATACTAGTATGGGAAAGCAGGATTTCCACGTTGGCCAAAGAAACAGTTGTGGCAAGACTACCTATTTTTAACAGTTTATTCCTAGCACTATTTCAGACACAGCATTTTCTCTCCCATCTGTTGACACAGTTGTTTTGTTTCTTTAAAGACACAGTTGTCTGTCTCTTGGAGAAAATAAAACCACCACACCACCTTCAGTAGTTGCAGAGAAAAATATGAGACTGAAACCCGATTAAATAGTGATCTGGTTAAAAGGTAACGCTGGCAGAGCTTTACGACTGAAATACAGAGCAATTCTTCAGAAGTGTCTTAAAATTTACATCAGGGTTTGGCCCCTGTGGTATTTTATGCATGACCGTGGATTTTTAAAATTCAAATCTGGTATACTCAAAAACTAACTAAGATGGTTTATTGATCTAAGGAGGCTGACTGCTAACCTGCCATCGGAGTGACATACCAGTCTGCTCAGGAGGAATGCTGCTGCAAACATTTTCTTTAATAAAGGCAGGAAAATGTAATGAGAGAATCATGGCGGAAAAACCCTCAACAAAGTCTGATAAAAATTGAACTGGTATAACAGGACAAAACATTAAGCAATCCTTCTGACACATGGGTTGCCAGGCTGTCTTCTCTAATTTTTGATGATAATTTTTTTCCTCATTGTACAGCTGGAATTCATGGTTATGATCTCCCAGGCAATCTGAAAACCTTATCTCCTGCATTTCAGGCAGCTTGAGACTTTGTAGGTGGAAGAAAATAAAATTCAAGCATAGCTGAGGTAGGACCTCTGCAGATCACTAAAACAACCTCAGTTCCTGTAGGACAGCATATTTGCTGGGAAAGTTGCAATATGAAAACCTGATCTATTAAAGGTCAAGACTCCAATACAGAGCAGACTCATCTGTATTGTGTTTTAATTTCTTTTTATGCTGAGAGGTGCCTAGGGACCTGAAGAGGTGACAGAAAGATAAATCATGCATGACAAACTGGAACAGAAGACAAAGCTGCATCCAGAATAGGATAGCCCTGCTGGTGCAGCTGTCCTAGCAAACTGTACTACCAGAGTATTCCCAGCACAGTCTTCGTTCACACCAGTAAAATCACATTATCTGCTGGCACAGCTTTTTCTTGAGGTTCCTCTTCCCTCATTCAGCAAGCAAAAAGTGTTTCAGTAAAAGTAAAGGTTTGTCCTAAGTGTATCCACAGCAAGAGTTTTTGTGTCAGTCAGGGGTCAAGTCAAGGACCAAGTCTCTTTATGCCCTTGGCCAAGCCAACTATGACAGCAAAGTTCTGTAAAAGGGACATGTTCTCGCTTTGACTGGAGTGAGAAGTCCTTTGCAAAGATTTCAATACTGGTTTCTGCCACTCACAGGAATCTTACCATTTCATTCACTTTTGCAGAAATGCAGAGATAAAATGTCTCCCCACGTGTGCCCTGATTGGAAAGGTTACAGTACGTCCATAAGCAAAAGAAGCCTCCAGCTCAGCTACAACTGACCCCAGCTGCTGCTCCATCACCATTTTGGAAGAGAAAGCTCATCCATGCAGCCCTCCCCACAGCAGCAAGGCTCAGCCTGGGCTCCTCTGGAACCATGGGATGGGAGGAGCAGATGGCAGGCTTGGTACCACTCCCTTCTGTGGGCACAGCCTTCTTCTTGGATGGAGAAGGGAGGACTATGATGCGCAGCAACATGGGAAAAACTATGCAGAATCAAGTGCCTGGGCACTTTAAGGTGGGAAGCTTTAAGAAAATTCACTAAGATGATGAAAACCACAGCTGATTTATGATGTATTTTAAAAGGAATTTGTGGATCTGCTTTCAAGAGCTGTATGAAAAGATATTTTCCAAGTGCGCTATATGGTATGACCTACTGGTCACCATTTAAGATTTCAACACTAATGTCTATGATTTTCATAAGAGAACAGGCAGTGACTTTAACATGCTCTTGAGGAAATTAAGATCAGAAAGGGATCTGGCAACATATTCACTCGCAGTTTATAGCCTGTTAACAGGGCTTACCTGCTTACCTGCCTTTGCTTTGGCAACATCTAGAGCTGTGGTCCTTGGCCACCCAGTATTATCTAATTTCTTTACCAGGCATACAGTACAGATTTCTGGAAGGTTGGACATAATCCAGGCTACTATGGTTTCCATGGACAGGAAGCTTGAAGGTTTGGGATTAAAACAGCAGGAGGCTGAAAAGAAAATTGAGGACCTGGAAATAACAACTGATGGTCCTGACGCAATCATTACCAAAAACCCTGCATCTCTGAAAAACTTAATCAACAGCCTAGAGTATAATCTCAGATAAAAGGCTAGGTTTTGGAGGACAGTAGAAAGCTCCTGCAAGTACAATTACAAGACAGGTTATAGTACACTTTTGCATATGACTTTCAACCACTTCTCCACATAATACAAAACCTTGTAGCTATCTGATCTGCCCCACCATGTCTCATTTAAAGGAAAACGGCTGCTGGCTAAGACCTGTGACAGAAGCCCTCTTCTTCCTGTAGCTGTGGAGGTGCTCCTGTCCTCTCTCACTCCTCACTGGGTGAAGGCTCACATTTCCTACCTCAGTCAGTGTGAGCCCTACACTGACCTTCAAGCAAAGCCAACCCAGATAGCTTTGCCTGGAGTAAGAAACAGAGCACTTCCACAGCTCTTTCAACAAGTAGAGTGGTAGAGTAGCAATTTCTAGCTAGCAAGCAATGTTGATCCATGGGAGGAGTGCCACCTTCACCTTCTGCAGCTCCTTGCAAAGACAACACCCATATGCTACCTGAGATCTGCAGCACAGGTGAAGCGTTACAGAAAAGGCAAGATGGAAAGTTTCAATTTCTGTATCGCTACAGTACTAGCTGAAGAAATAAGCTTACAAGCAACCCTACTGATCTCAAAATCTCAAAGTAACAATTATCCATTATGCGCTACTTGACAGAAGACTCCTGAATTCTCAGGGCTCGTGAATGTTGTTGTAGGTAAAGTACCTCCCTGACATCCTATTGTGATGACCAAGAATAGAGTTAGAAAAAATTTAAGACTCCAAAATAGTGTGCTAAAATGATCCCTCTCTAAACTACCTTTATTTACTATCCCCAGAAAAGCCACTAAAAAGCAATATATTTTAAAGAAGAATATTATTGACCTTTGAAACACAAATGGCAATGCAGGTGAGCAGAGTCTCCACTTAATTTATTCATGTCTGTGTCCAAAAGTCAGGTGCCAGCTCACATGGATACCCTACCACTAAATGACAGAAAGAGGCCTTATGGCTGACTGAAAGAGACTGGCAAGGATTAGCTAAATCTGGTTTCTGAGGGTGTTTCCTCTTAACATGAAGTATGTTCAAGGTCTGGCTGCCCCAGGAACTAGACAAATAGTAAAACTGATTTTAAGCCACCTTTGCTCTCTCTGTTGTGTTCAGCTGAGCCTTAGCACAGCTGCAGGCAAAAGACTAAGGATTGCAAGGTGGCAATTTCACTGAGACTTGTCCCCTCAAAATCTCAACGTTTGATTCTATGTTAGGTCTCCTCCTCAAAAATTAATAAAACCAAGTAATTGGTGAGAGGCCACACTGACTGTAGAGAGTCCAACTGAGGAAAAGCTGCCCTAGGAGAGGAGCTGAGAAAGTGCATGGGGCCTAAAACCACTTTCAGATAACACAGTCAACATGCTAGGCAGCAAAAATGTTCCTGTTGGGAAAACATAGTGACACTGTTAAGAAACTTAAGAAATCAATTTAAAGGCTTCTCTTAAGGATTGAAGGGCACAACAAACAATAGTGATCATTCAGAAACTCAGGACACAATTAAAGACTAAGAAATCACCTTTCTTAGCAGGTGGCAAGTCAGAGAAAAAAGGAGAAAATAACCCCACTAAATTCTACATCTCCAAAGAGTTATTCAAATTCCCACTTGAATGTTTCCAGAGATGAATACCAATTCTGATTCAGGAAGTTACAAGTGTATTCAAATTCAGTCAATTACATCTCTAACATTATCACACTGTTCCAGAACCTTTGTGACCAGAAACTGCTTAAATGATTAAAGAGCAAGCACTCAGAGAAAACAAGCTATTTTTCTATCAGGACTACTTCACAGGAGACCCCAGGAAAAGGCTCCAGGCAGGCCCACTATACCTGATCTACCTAGTGTGCCCTTAGGATATGGCAAAACACTTCTCACCACTTCTCTAAGGATTGCTTACGAATACACCAATCCTACAAAAGTTTCAAATGGGATTTAAAGAGGGTAAATAGATGGAGTCAGAATTACCTTCGCTGGGGCTAATCCTTTTCTTTCATTCTGACAAGTCAAACAAATCCTTAACTTGAACTGCACATCTAGGTTTTGGAACCTACATTCCAGTGTTTTTCATATCATTGCATTACAACTACAACTAGTCCTGGCAATAAGCAATAAAGTCCCCAGCGGGTTTGCAGATCATCACAGCAACATGATGAGAAAGCTTGATATAAGTATCATAAAAGTCAATGGAACTTGGATTGAGCCCAAAGAGAAATTATTTACCCTGCTGTGAGTGGTTAACTATACATTATGTCTCTTCTGTTGATAAAAGTGAATCTTTTCTCATGCACTGATTTTAATTACTTAACAACAGAGTCAGCTTTTGAACAATATACTGTCATGAAAGAAACCATAACCGAAAGAAATCATAACCTGGAACAGAGATAACATGTCTTCTGGGTCCTGAGATCAATTAAAAATTCCACTGACTACTGTTGAGTAAGACTATAACACTGTTACCTAAAGGTATGCATATACGTACCTACACACACAAGATTTGGCTTACTGATCTGTAGGTCCTTTAAACCCTATCCTGGGCGCTATGGCAAACACTTGTAAGAAGAGAGAGGAGTTTGTGTGGTCATGGGGACACAGAGTGTATCTCATCATCTGTATAATATTGTTCTCTGAAATTGTATACATTTCCCATCTTTAAAATATGGAGGTATTTCTGTTGAAAAGAATATTTTATTCTAAGGAGGAAAACAAGATATTTTAAGAATAGCCTAAATATTCATAAAGTATTTTAAATTTAACACAGATATCAACAGATTATTCATGAACACAAACACACTATTGAGTTTATGTAATTTTTTTTTTTGCATTTTACAGACATTATACCATGCAAAGGAATATTAGTAATATTTCTAGATTACATGTGGTTCTTAGCACACTGCCCTTTTTTGTCAACAGGGCTGTAATAATTCACATACTTGCAGAAGAACAAGTCAATCTGACAAGAGTTGTACCTGAAAAGAACAAAAATCACAGAAGCAATTGGGTTGGATGCCACATCTAAATGGGTCATCCTAGATCATCTATAATAGACACTTATCTAGTCTAGCCATGACAGACTCTACACACCCTCCCATGGCAGTTTGCTCCACTGACCTAAATGTTGCATAGTAGTAACCCCTTTCCAATATCGAACAGTTTAGCAAAGTATTCCCTGCTGCAGCTTAACCATAGTATTTTCCCCCATCTTCTCTTCAATAATATGAAAACACTTTGCTCTGTTCTTTCCAGCCCTTTTGCATACACATGTGCAGTTAAAGCTCTGACTTAACACTTTCTCCAGACTCAAGATACCTAGATTTCTTGTGTCAAATGCTCTTTCAACTTGACACTGGGCTTTTCCATCTTCCTGAAGAGTCCTGTGAATTGAGGTTGCCTTTTGGCTCTTGATTTTGTGGGCTGAAGAGGATTTGAAATGTTTGCACCAAGTCTATTTGGGAATTTATTTTATGAGGTTTGAAATTACAAATATGTCATCACACACCTCCTTGCTTTATAGTGGCATTTGTTCTTTCGTATTTCATATTGTTCTCTCAAGAAACACCTTGAGAAAATCACACATCCAGAATCAATACGCGCATTAATGAGAGAGCTGGAATTTAATGCTGCTGTTCTTCAGGATGTGCTCTGTAATTCCAGGGTATTTCCACCCAAATTTGAAGAAAGAGCGTTACCTCCTTATATAAATGCATGTCACCCCCATTAGGCATTGCTAAGAATGCAGCCATGTGATCAACAAGAGTATGTGAGCATTTACAAATTGTGTCTGAAGGCTGTTGGGGCCACACTAAGTTCCAGTAGCAGGAACTTAAAAACTGCTTTTGATATGCCTGGTCAGGCTACAGTCATGGCAAGGGCATCATCTACTTTGATTTTTAAATAACACCCTCCACCTGATACACACTAATGACTGTGACACCCCTGTACTCCCAACACAGAAGAGGTTCAGGAGCACAGGAAAAGCTGGCTGCTGCTCACGCTTACAGAGCAAGTCTTTGGCTGAGCTGTCTGGAGTCACACACTGTGAGTGCAAGGCACTAAAATCCCACCTGTCCTCACACTGCCGTTGCCTAACACAGACTCCTCTGAGCGAATTCTGAGCAACCCATAATGACAGACTCACATGGTCAAGCTCTCCATCCATGACAGAACATCTGTGCCAGTTTTAACACCTGAGGAATTGCAAATATTTCCACAGTTACAGATTTAAAATACAATATTCATTCGGTGTATCATTGTATCATAATGCACATGTAATGAAGTAGAATCTGGGACTTCAAATCAATTATTTGTCTGTCACATAAACCAAGTCTATGTTCCCAATGAAAATATATGCCTAAAGAAAGTGGTAAATAAAAGGGCTCTCACACATGAAGAGGAGATTTTTTCTCTGTTTTAACAAAAACATTGGCAGAGGGTATCCAAATGGCTTGCTCTACAGTTGCTTCAAATATCTGTGCTATAGTATTCATCCAACGTGTTTTCAGAATCAGTATGGGGATGGTTTGGGTTTTCTAGCTTTTTACTGTTTCAACAAAGAGAGGACATTGCTGTCGGGACTGCCTCTGCTTATTGCCAACGTGAGAAGCTGAAAACATGCCTAACAATAGCACAGCACGAGCAATTTCTATATTAAAGAGATAGCTGTAAAGTCTGATACAAACAGACAAGTGTTATTTTTTCCAATATGAAGCTCAGAAGACAGTCTTATTGACCATAAAATAAATTATATAACCCAAGTTGTACTATGTCATCTGAGACCTTGGTTAGGCCACTATCATTTTTACAATGTACATTTATTTTATTTTATTTTTTTCCCAGATAACTGTCAAGTTACATTCCTTATATAATGCTGCTGCGAGGCTAACCTGAAGCATAACGACTGTGCTCATTATATAATGAGTTTTGGTAGGAGAAGCTGTCAATGGTTTGATCTGTTCCATAGAAGGCACACCATTATCTTTGTTGTAAAGAGAATCTCGATCATATCTTTTTGAAACAGCTGCAAAATTCTTACTGATTTTATTGGATTAAGAGTGCTAGCCACAGGTCTCCTTCCAGTAAGGCATCCAAGCCCACGTCTCAGCAGGTGCATGGGACAAGGATACCAGGTGCTGTCAGCTAAGCTGGCCTAGATCAGGCCTTAGCATACAACCCTCTGCACCCTTGAACAAAAGAAGATGGTAGAGAATACTGCAGTGCTCGTGGCCAAAGAGACTCACTGTTTGCTGTATAAGTGAAATACCTATACACAGTAAATTTTCTTGATTGTTCAGTTTAGCTTTTCCTTTTTGTTGTTTCTGCTCTCAGTTCAATACTGCCTACTAAAGACTGTGAAAAGAAATGGCCTTCAGCAGGGATTTATATTCCAATCATACAATCTCAATTTCTTCCAGAAAAAAAGAGCCATTTCTCTAGTTTTCAGATAAGTCAGCTCTAACTCCTAGATGTTGCCCTTATGTTGTGACGACGTATTGCAAATGAATTCATATTTATTATACTGCAAGATAAACCGATATCCGTGCTGTTAGGTTCCAAATATATTACATCAATTTGGTAATGACAGTAGAAGGAGGTAAATCTCTAACAGTTTCCTGTCCATTTATATGGAAGGGGGTTTGGTCATTTTTCTAAAGACCTCTGATCAAAAGGCTTTTCACCTCTGGTGAACCGGGAGAGAGGCTTTTGTTGCTACAAGTTCTTGTAGGAAAAAAGTAAAAGTGTTCCTTTCTCAGGATTTCGGTTTAGTCCTTCCCATCAACACTCAATTGAGTTGCAAATTATACACCGAATTCTGTTCAAACCCCCTACTGCTTTTCATCCTGGTTTATTACAGTTGTTGCCTACTGGCTATATTTGTATCCACAAGCACTGGTACGGTCCTGCCCACTGCAGGCTGAGGGATCAATGTAAGATCACAGACCTCTGAAATGCTCGCAGCAGCTGCCTGTTTGCTTGCTTGCTTGCTTGCTTGCTCCCTCCCCTAGAGCCTGTGGGCTACTTTAGCGCAGCCAGAGCTTGAAGCCCAGGTCTGCAGGATCAGACTCCTCTGCTATCTAAAAGAGAAGTTTCGATGTCTAACGTCACATGTAAAGGCCACTGAGGCTGAAATGAAAATCCCAGTAAAATCACGGAACACAGGTAATCTATTTCAGTGAGTTATCACTGTTTTTATTTTTTTTAACAAACTAGGGAAAAAAAGAAGCAATTCTAAATTTAAGGCTTCTGCTCCATCCTCATCACCTCCTTGTGTTGAGGCAGTTCATCTGATGCAGCAAAGTATAAACCAGACACGGTAAGACAGCCCTGCTTCACAAACTCAGTAATGTAATGGACTTCCTTATCTTAGGCTCCAGCCCACAACCTGCTGCCTTGCAGAGCCTCCTCCCAACCTGGTCCCTGCAGGGCCAGACAGCAGCTTTCAGCCAAGCAGCACAGGTTTACAGCTAGAGGTGGAAGAAGGGTAGCAAACAAAGCACAAATCTTCTCCTGACCATGGTGTCCCTAAACCATCCCCACAGCTCTTCCATAGCCTCCTCTTTTGGGCTCAGCCCCCATCTCCATTGCCCCTCAAGTCCTTTTTTCTGCGACCAGCACAGGCTCTGTTCCCTGCCTGAGGAGTGATGACCACAAGTCTGTTCCTGTACAGTCCACCCCAAACAATAACTCCAAATGCATCTTTGAATTCTACCCATGTATTTATAGGCCCCTGTACAGGGACATATTATTCTTTCAAAAATATTACATGAAAATGCTGCAAGTGATTGTCATTTTAAAATTCCATCATAGTTCCATTAAAAATTAACAAAAAGAAAGCATTAGTGTTGTCCTGCCAACTGAGGGGGTGTGTGGGGGTGTCTCACATTATTAAATTGAGAAGGGTAGCAATGGAAAGCCTTTTTAGATTGGTGTTTCCATTCTTTCCTCTTCTGCTTGGTTCAGAAGTCCTGCATAATTAATACTGTAGTACTTAATAAATGCTTATGAACCTACTACCTCTCTGCTCTTTCCATTTAATTAGGTGATTGACTTCAGGCGTACTATAAATTATAATGACAATTTAATTACTTTTTTAATGTGCACACTTAAAAGATTTATAAACAGGAATAGAGTAGTACAGTGCACTGAAAACTAGAAATAACGTGAACTGGAGAGTAGCACAAAGTAATCTCATCTAAAGTACCTCTCCAGTGTCTGAGCACCTGCAATGACTGGGAGATAAGGTATTAGAGTGTCTGGTACAGCCACAGAGAACTGTGTGTTTTTAGCTGAAAACTTTTAACTTAGTCTTCTAGCATTGGTACATCTCACTTGGTTTCATGACAGGAACCTAAAGCAGTTCCACGAAGTAATGAGGCAACAGACTTCAGCATCTCTCAGGTAAAGCGTTTGTAAAAAGTGGAAGACCCTTTCCCTTCTTTTAAACAAATTGTAAGCCTTCTGTCTCATTTCATCATAACAGAGTTATTGTTAAAACTTGCTGAAATCTCTCACATTATTCCAGCTAGCACAGGCAAATCATCAAAGACCATGGATGTCATCATCTCAGGAACAGACTCTTCTCAGCCAGGAGACAGAAATGTATGTCTGAGAATATTTCACACCGTCAGCACCATATCCTGCAACAATCTAAGTTAGCTCTTCTGATATTAATGTTATGCCACCTAGGACTCATTCCTCTGTCACTCACAGGAAAGTAAATGATAACTAAATTCACAAAGCTAAGAGAACTGCATATATATATATATAACAAACTGAATAAGAATCAGACCCTGGCTTTCACTTCAAACTAGTGCTCAGGAAAGCACAATTGATAACCTAAAAATAATCTTTCTAAATTTAAATAGTTTAAGAAACTAAGAGAAGAATTGACCTTCCTAAATGTCCAGACATTTCCAAACCCTGGCTGGTCATTGAAAACAAAGACAGCATCCCTATTTTCTACAAGTTACCTGTCGCCAACATAGAGAAATGACAGTATTTGTTTTAAATCACACTGTATGCTATATTGGTGAAACTTTCTCATGTAAAAAGTCATTAAAATTTGGGCTAGAGGAGACGCTTTCCCATCTGGGAGCTGAATCTGGTTTGGTGTGACTATTCCTGTCTGTTAATTTAGCAGTATAAAGTATAACTGTACATTCCTGGCATACTTACTGGGGATGCTGGCATCTCTGAAACCAGAAGTGCTTTCAGAGAGGGGGAAAAAAAAAAGACTGGACAATTCACAGTACACTAGAAAAATGATAGGGCGATTTAGTGTTTTATGCATCATCTATCAACAGTGTTGAATAGTCAGAAATAAAATTAAATATATCACCAAGGCACGGTGCTGTGATAATTGTCTCTGGTTTTCCTTTTTAATGCAGAAAAAAAAAATCCCAGACGCTCATCTTATTCACGCCCAGTAAAGCTGAGTGGAAAGCAGATCGATCTCACAGCTTTCTCATGTGTCTGTCCACCTCGGTTGGCACAGATCGGGACCAGAAAAGGTACAGGTAAAGAGAAAACACCAGGAGGTTGAGCAGTGCGGTGAATCACAGGGAGCCGCTTTGTCTGCAGCTTCCGTTCTCGGAGGAGCTGCACGGAGCTGAAACAATGGCTCTCCGATGGAGCTGCGCCTCATCAACCTCATCTACAGCCGGTGATGGATGATGGGTCAAGAGGGCAGCAGACTTTGGGTGCACAACTCTTAAATACTTTATCAAAGATGGCAAAAGGCCATGCACTACAATAACACAGCAAATACTTCCTTTTGCTGTAGAGCAGACAAATTCCTTCCTCTCTGCTGGCTAACTCTGAAGCTTTTGGTTCATGGCTCAGAGTGTGTGCAAGTTCTATATTCACAAAACATATGCGTAAAAAAGCTGCGTTTTTATTCCTGAGACTGTTCAATTATAAACATTCTCACAGAAATGAAAAGTCAGCCCTATCTGCGCTGAAATCCTATGCAGTCATAAATATGTAATTCTAGGGATTTATGGGGGTTATAGACAATAAAAGAAAGCACATTTCACTCAATTTAAAAATTGAAACTGCATAGTAAGAATCAAAAAAATCTGTAAAACTGTATAACTTGTCCAAACTTTTAATATTGAAACGGTTTCCTGAAACAAAAACATACTGATTTGACAGAAGTGAAAAGTTCCATAAAATATAGAAACTTTGTCTCTGGTTTAAATGAAGATTAATAAAAGTAATAGGCCTTGTGATATAATAAGATACTTCAATACTGACAGTTTAACAGTATTGTTGTGCTACTCAGTGAATCATAATTTAACAAGACATACATGGCAAGTTGGAACATCTTCACGCCATCAAAATATCTTTATGTAAAATGAAACTGAAGCAACGTTTAACATGTTCTAAGATATCTTACTGTATAAGAGTTGTCAAGGGTTTGTCCCAGTTTAGAGCAGAGGTAAAGTATTTCAGAACTTTCTGTCATTTAAATGTTCTTCCAACCAGTATTAAAACATCTTCTGTTCCTCCTTAGCTGCTTCTCTCTGGGTTTATCCTCCTAGATATCTTTAAAACTTCATCTAACTGCTCTGAATTTGACAAAATAACTTAATGCTCTCACAAGACATAAAGCTGTGGCCTCGTGTTTGGTTTCTAAAGGCAGAAAGGAAGCTCCAGAGAAACCTCCAAATCAGCTGTGAAAATTTCAGCTCCCAAATACCAGCTGACTAGAGCATCAACAACAGAAGACGACGACCATTTAGCTGCCCACCCACAGAGTCCCAGAAGTAGAGGTATCACTGTAACAGCAGAATCATTGATTAACGGCAACAGCACCAAATACTGGCTCTTAACTTTCCCATTTTGGAGACTTTGAGGGGTTCGTTCACACAGAAGCATTGAAGCGAGTGGCGTGGGTTTTCCAGCAGCATAGTGCAGGTAGCAAGGCAGAAGCGGTGCTGTCCCACCGTGCGCGTTGCAACAACCTGGGAAACCTACACCTTCTGCCTCCGCGTGTGTGTTCAGGCAGAAGAAACAGTTAGTTTCCCTCCCAGAGATCTTACGGCATTTTATGCCACAGCAATGGAGTTGCATACTTTCTATCCAATGATGTGTTACAAACCTCACCATAGATTCTGAACTTAAACGCTTCAGAACTCAGCAAAATAAATGGTGCTCATGTTCAGAACATGGAAGGTCTCAGGGTGGATGCATGGCAAATTTCTTATAGCCCTATTGAACAGCTTACAAGCTGTTCACCAATTCAACCAGGTGTAAATTTTAGATTAAAAAATAAGATGTTTTAATTAATAGCCATAATGCCAAGCTTCTAAAGCAATACAAGCTTTTGCATAACCTCTATCACCCAGAAAGCAAATCTTCACATAGGTAACTTGCCTTCTGAGTATTTTCATTCCTTTCCCTTTCATGCCTTAGGTGCAAAGCTAAGACTGGCATCCAACTGCATTGTATTTTAAAAGTGTTTTCCATCTGACCTGAGAGGTACTTGAGGAGCCACAGAGATGTCCCAGAGAAAAACATTTTGAAGTTAACTTTTCCACTACACCCACCTTCAGCTCATGGCCCAGCACTTCGCTCCCTTTTATTCATCCAGGTAAGGAGAAGCTGACAGTTGAGGGAGGGAAGAGATTGGGAGCCATATGGAGCTAGAGTCAATTTTTGGTATGTATTTGTGAATAGACACAAAAGAGATAAATGCTGGCATGCATAAATTCATATTTTATCGATATCTATTCTGGTACTTACTGTCAGAGTAATTTATTCCAAAAAGGCTTTTAAAGGCAAACGCTGGTTTCAAGAAAAACTCAGATCCTTAAAGAGACACATTCCAATCCTGAGTTATTCTTTGCCACAGCAAGTCCAGGATCTCGATGGCGTGAAGCAGGAGGCAGAAGCCCATTCACTGGTTTATCCCCCAAAGCCAAAAGTGAAACCAAAAAATTAAACGAGAGTTTCTCCAGGCCACTGCCCAAAACAAGTCTCCTGGGAGCAAGGCTGCTCAAGACAGGGGTGGACAATCTGCCCTGCAGACGGAAACGCTGAGGGTCCGTGCCTGAGCTGCTCATGCAGAGGGCAAGCGGTGCTGAGAGTTTTGCATGCAGCATCTCATAATGACAAAGGCTATCGGAATGACAAGGATTCATGAGTTTTACTGCCACAAGTTGCTGCACCTACAAACGTTCAGTTTCACTTCTCAGACTTATTCAAATTATCCAGCTCTCATGGGTCTGTGAACCTGAGCTGCAAGTCTCAAGGCAGAAGGGGATTTATTAAAAGACTGCTGGTGCATCTGACCATGATGAAACACTAAAATAAAAAAAAGTAATGAAACACTCTGAACATTTCTGAACCCCAGACTATGTTTGGCCTGGATCCAGTGGACACATTTGATTTCCACTGACTCCCCTATCACAGATTGTTATCTCCCCAAACTGTGGTCTAAGGCCACCACATAACAAGAGCAGTAGGGCAGCAGAGCAAAAGTATCTATAACAGTCACTTATTCTATTAGTCAGGAATCAAAAATTAAAAGAGCCACTTCAAATACTAACAGAATGCAAAAACTCATCATCACTTCCTTCCAGAGGAGGGCAGAAGACCTTATTTGTAAGTATTGATCACAACACATGCTGTGGCAGAAAACTTCCATACTCGATTCACGGCTCCGTGTCTTGACTCGGGCAAATGGTTTTAATTTCCTATGCTTTTCCAAAATAGTAATAAAAACGTATACCCACCTCACAGAATAGAGGCTTCATCAAAGTTTCTAACTCACTCTCAGCTTCTTAAGTAGACAGTCCTGCAAAAGTGCAGAGTACCGTTATGTAGATTCCATTTCCTGTAACAATTCTGTTTCTTGGATTATTTTGCCAGGTAGGAACAATTGTGAATGCAAAATCATTGTCTTTGCCTGGAGGCTCCTGCCTCATGTATATATATACACATCATATTCCTACATTTTCCACAATACATACCACAAATCTGTGAACAGGTCAGTAGGACATAAGTAAAGTAACGCACATCTAAATCTGAACACAGTATTTTTAAGATCAAAAACTCTTTCCTAAGAACCTGATTTCTTCCTGGTCACACAGTCTGAGTGTAACATGTAAGAGAGAGCTTTCTGAAGCACTGTGATGTCTTATGAATCACTGCCATTACCCGAGAAAACCCCAGGAAGTGGTTTGGATGAGAAGCTGGACCCTGCTTGCGTAGGTATCAGCTGATGTCAGAGTACACACAGCACAAAGCCCTAACAATACGGACATTGTGAAACCAGGAATAACCTTCTCTTATCTCCTGCAGTTTGGGAAATCATTTCTAACCTGGTGACTACAGAGCTTAGGAAAAAGTCAAACAGTTAATTGTTCACTGCATGCTTCGTAATTAATCTCTGTTTCAGACCAAATCTTTGCATGCCCATAATAACATGAAGATCTCCAGTGAGGGAAACAAAAGCATGAGCTTTTGGACCTCCTTCTGCAAAGCAATTCCTTTTTCCATAAACAGTTACTATTAAGCAAGGACAAAGCAACAAACCAGACAGCCATCTGTGTAAACCAATTTAAAAGGATGGTGACCTCATAAAATTTTTCAAACTAACACTCTCCATTTAACTTCTGCCATCCCATCCTGCCCCAGCAGATGCTGGGTTTGAGCAGGTCTGTGGGAGAGCACAGTGCTTCCTCTTTAGGGAAAGCTGGTACTTTAAAGCCACAGCAATTTCAAACCTGTGAAAAGAGCATGTCAATGAAAATACCTCAGCATATATGGAAGAAGGACAGCCTAACTGGCAGCCCACACGCTCCAGAAGGTGTTGCCACAAAGGTCTGTGCTACGTTTGCCAGCTGAACTTCCTAGAGGTATGAGGCCAAAGTTAGCACAAGGTTCAGGTCACAGCCGATAACAGCGTGTTCTTTCTTATGACCCAGAGGGAAGCCAGCACAAGCACAGATGGCAAGACAAACCTGACAGCCTTAGAGCAAAACTCATGAATTCACCTATTGCGCAGCTCTCCAGTACACACCTGAGACGGCCACAGCATCCACACAGCCTTCTGCCTCTTCAGACCCGAATCTAATGAAGCTTCAAGCAAAGCATGCAAAATAAAATACCAGGTAGAACAGCTACAAATGCATTTGAGTAATAAATATTCAAGGCTATGTCTTGCACCAGGTCACTCACAGAACTACCCTTTATTTACTGAAGTCAGACAGAGCCACACAAGAGCTGAGAACGGGGTATATCTGGAAGATGTTGGTGATACCAGACCATTAGGAGCAGGACAAAAGTACAGAAACTCCTTTACAAAGGCATGTGGACCACAAACATCTCAGCATCAGAGAAAGCAACTGAAAGAAACGTACATTCTCTCCCATTTCCAAGCACCAGAACAACGTAAGAGCAAATTAATTTTATTTGCATTTGCTTCTCCATTATATATAAAGATGATGTTTCTAATCTACGTACTGCAGACATGGTAAAAAATACCTCCCACAAGGCCAAGGCATGTTGCATTGACTCTTTTTCTCTTTACCCTGCATTTTCAAACGGTCATTACTTTCCTATACCCCTTCTGCAATGCCTGATAGTTGTGTTTGCTCTAAAATAATGGCTGTGAGGTGAAGGTAGCTTGCCCTTCTGACCCAGCACGTAATTATATAAGCGTCTGTGCAGTAATAACCTATCCTACACATAAAGTGACATTTCTCTAATTGGCATTTGCTGAACACAAGGGCACCCTCTGCAAACACAGTGGCTTTTTTATTGGCAACCTCTTTCATCACTCTTCTAACACAGAATCTCCCTTCTATCATTAGAGAAGAACAAACTGCTCCTCACCACAGCCATGTATATATGTTTCATAGTACATACCAGTGAATACTATTAAAGATTAGCCTTAAAAGACAGAGTAGTATTAACAGCTGTCCTGGGAATTCATTACAGAAAAGGGAACAATTCTGACCTTTGAATCCCCATTTCAGTGCAATTTCGATACGCCTCAGAACAAAAGTTCAAGCTGCATCTCAATTAAGTTGGTCACATCTAGTTACATGTAAAAGGGAGGACAGAAATTTGAGAGCAGCCAGAGTGGTGCTGCTTTCCCTTGCCTTTGGTCCTGCTGTATCAACTGATGCTGGCACATGCAGTGTGTTTCTCTGCTCCCTATGTTTTTGTCTTTCCTTGGTCCCTGCTTTGAGTTCCTACCCAGCCATCTCCAACAGCTCTCCGGTTGGCTGCCACGTTATGTAAAAACTCAAAAATGGCTTAGGAAGCATTTATATCTGCACTGTCTTGGCAAGTGGTTAATCCTTGAAGCAAATGCTACTTAGACAATGGAGAGCCCACGCTTCCTAGCCCTCTGTGGAGATGCCATGCCTCATCTTGTGAGGCTGGAAGGAATGCACAACACTTCGCAACATATCTCGGACTTTCCATTTCTACTATATAAGCATCTTGTTATCAGTTTTTATAGAGAGGAAAAATGAGAAAGGAAATTCCTGGAAGAGATTACAATTGTCAAACAAGCTTTTGATATCCTTTAAACAGCTGAAGCATTAACTTTTTGGCAGTGCTGTAAAAAGACTATGAGGGCTTCCTGACTGCAGTGAAAGAAATAGTATATAGTTCAACTGCAAACTGTACTTTTTTTAAAATCCATATAAAAACAGACTCATTATTCATTTTTCTGTGTAATAAGTGGTTTGCCCTGCAGTTTCAATAATATTTTCTGAAAGACATTGCAGTCTCAAGAACTGCAACTTAGAGCTAACACTTTAATAAACTCTTGTTTATATTATAATCAAACCAGAACAAAATAAAGCTACAAATGACATTTTTATAGGAAGTCAAGAAAAAGATTCATGTGTCTGAATATTTTAGTTACAGTATGGTAGGCATGATTATTATTTCCTGTAAAGCCAAACTGTAGCTTTAAAGAACTGGAAGAAGTCTACGCTGGGAGCAGAGCACGTATATTAGGCCTCTAAAGAGTAGCTGGACATAAATACCATACAATTGTAATGCAGAACTCCCATCAAGTATTGTGGGAATTTTGCAATGGAGCAACGGCAAGATATGGCCATGAAAAATCTATATGGAGTCATGAAAATAACATCATGTGGGATTTCTGCAAATGCCTCCCTTTGTGGTAAAAAGTGCCAAAAACTTTCAGGAAGAAGGTTTGCAGTGAGACAGGAAAGAAAATGACCTTTTTAAAAAGTGATCATAGAATTCCAGAAATTAGATCAAAAAGGAAATGGCCAAAGTCTATTAGATCATCTTGTACCCAAAGAAGAAAAATCTATGTAATATATTTTACAGTATTTTGTCCAGGTCACTTTTGAGTTACTCAAAGTCTTCAGCTATTCTGGTTTCCATCAAAAGAACAGACCTTCACCATAATGATTTTTTTTCCTAGCAGTTAACATAATACTCCTTTTGCTCATTTGCACTGTTTTATTCCTTTATACCTCTTTGAGAGTTCTATTCCCTCCCAAGTGATCTTGGCTTTGATGCTTTTACAACTGTGATATCTAATTTAATGACAAGTCAAGGTACAAAACGCTAAACTAAAAAGAACAACTGATCTTCTGATTTCCAACCTCGCTCCCTCTGTAACCAGGAGCAAGTTTCTGGTGGAATGAGATCTGAGCTCCTGGTCAAGAGAGCGAAAAATCACCACTGTTCACATTTAAAGACAGGCTGTATTCCATCAACACATGACCCTGAGCTTTACAGAGGATGGAGATCTACTAGCGAAGCAACCTCAAAGGTTCCTGTTTTCTTTACTCAATGTGATGTTTCATGATTTGGTTACACTAAGAAAATCTGGTTACTATTATTTCTCCATGCACATTAGTGAAAGAGGGACTAAAGAGTTTTGTCTCCAAATTGTCATAAATCCACTTCTTTCTCATGCCCAAATTACAGATTTCCAGATTAGGATTTGTGGCAGGAACTGTATATGGAAGTGGAATTCCCTGGAGGAGGGGAAGGAGTTTCACACTGCAGATTGATATGCTACCTCTCAAGCAAGGGACAGAAAATGTCAGGACCTCACAGACTGCCTTTGTATCTCCTCTGTCCCTGAACAAAGATGGTCACAAGCAGCATGCAGAGCAATCCCCAAATGTACATTCACTTCACTGTCTGAAAGCATAAGTAAGTGTACAAGAAGGAAAGCTGCACAGTCCATCCTTGAGCATCCTGGAGTAAGTCTGTGAAAACAAACTGACTACCTGATAAGGAATGTCATTTTTTTTTAGCTTAGTTGCTATTATTTCTAACTAGCAGGGTAGGAACTGGCAATTGAGCTTGAGAAAAAGAAAGACTGGACAAGTTCCTGAAAAACTCGTCTATGCTAAAGGCCTGTCTGCAAAGGAACAAACTATGACATGAAACTACAGACACTTGGCAAACTCCGCAGCAATCTTGAATTAATGCCTTGTACTGCACTCATGTTATTAGCTATTGCAATATCATGTAAATCCTTCACGACAGTGATATTTTTGAAGTACCGCTGTACTGTCAGATGTCCTGACATTATCAAGGCTCCTGGGGATGTCAGCGTGCAGCCCTTCTTTCTCACCTCCTCTACACCAAGTTTCCAAGCCAAACTGAACACCCTGCAAATGGCCAGGATCTGCCTCCAGAAGATTTTAACCTGAGTTGGAAGGCAGCTTCTGCCCTCGCTGTCTCCTTGGAACACAGGACCTCTTTACCCTGGATAACCCTGTGCTTTACCCGCTCCTATCTCAGGATTCACTTCTGGCTTTGCATCTGAAAATAGGAGGCTTGCAGGGAATGCTTATGGCTGCGAGCAGATGGACAGGGACTCTGCGCTGAATCACTGACAGCACACCACTTGTTGAGCTGTTTCAGGTCCCGCAGGAAAAATGCTCACTTTGCGGCACTAAAGAGAAACACTGCCAAAAGTAAAAATCCTTACAGGAATTACTGTGCTGTGTATGTACAGGAAACAAAACAGGAGACAAAAAGACTTTGCCACCCTTTACAGGAGTTGATGCCAGGCTGCCGACAAAAAGGAGGTACCTTCCCACCTGCCACAGTAGTCAGGCTTCAATGGTGGTATCTTCCTTCTCTCTTCTTCCCCATGGGTAAACAAAGAGGTGGATTCCTTTCAGACTAACTTGATGCCAGGGTAACATTTACAAATCGGTTAACTTAACTTAGACAGTCTGATCTTGGATCTGCATCAGTCTTATGCAAGTCGCTGGCCACTTGCAGGAAGGACTGAGCTGAGGAGCACTGATTCTATTCACTCATATTAGTGTATGCAGTAACATTCAAAAGATGGAAGGCTCATCATTTATATTACTAATTGGATTAAAAAAATGAAATACCACAAAAATGAAATACCAATACCTTTTTTCACTTTTCCAACTTTTCTTACACTGTATTTTCCTTATACTATTTCGCTGAATTGTTTTCTTTCTCTTCCCTCTTTATTACTCCAGCCACTACAGACATCAACAATGTTTATGAGTAATTCCTTATTCTTCCCTGCAGCAAAATAACATCTAAATGAGGCCATGGCAAACCTGCATTTTCTTCATGACACCTGAAGAAACAAAATCCAAAACAAACCAATGAAACTATCGAAGCCCTTCCTTGCACAAGCTGACCAAAATTGGAGTTTCCTAGTATCTAGGAATTTCAATCAGACTTTATGGAAACACAAAGATCACCTTGAGAGATCAAGTATTTATGATTATAATATGATTTTGAACTAACACAATAAAAAAAATATCGTGTGCTCCGAAGCAGTGAAATCACTACTTTGCCTCATATTTCAGAATACTTCTACAATATATAGCGGGCTCGCAGTAGCCCTCTACTTGTGTTAATGATTTCATTAATGACTGAGCAGCACTACTGGCTCTGTACAGTCACTCTTCAAACAAAATAGTGCTGTCAGAAGAGAGGGTCATGGGCAAGGTGAGCTTTGTATTATCTTTGCTGTTCCTCCCATCCCAGGGCACTTCTTTATTCTCAGGAGTATTAAAGCACTAAGAACACACTGTCAAAATGATACAAAACTATTAAAAGCCTATTCATTGTTATAACCCTCAACAAATACCTGACACTACAGCAGCTGTACAGAGTGTGCAGTCATAGATTTAACAGGTATGAGAGAAATCAATTGTATTTAATCTTCAAAACAATTTCAAAATGAAGCCCCTGATATTCCCATCTCAGATTCAGTCTCTGTTTTCGCCTCCCAAGTATGGTAATTACAGTCCTGTGGCCACTGGGAACTAGTTGTACACTGAAGCACCGACATGCTTCGCTGGAGGAGGAAGAGGTTTGCCGATGGAGTTATTACAAGATGCAGCAGAGGATGGTTTGATATGCAGTGAACGTGCAGTATCCCAAGCTCACAATACCTAGTTATTTTAACTGTCAAGATGAAATATCTGGTTAGTCGTTGTCCAGGGTGGCTGACAAGATTTTAAAGGTGGCCATTGAATAGGCAGAGGCTCTTCCAGAAAAAAACAAGGCTTTAGCCACCATGGTCATTGTTCCTCAATTCAAGCTGTGCAATCAGAACTGGGTGCCTGCACGTAGTCACTGAAGTCAACAGGGCGTAGGCATCCACCTGGTATGATTTCACTGCAGGGTCAGCACCTAAATTAGTTTGTCCCAAACGTGACACCTCTGTCACAGCACACAGGGAGGTACCTACACAGACTGCCACATGTCAGTTTGAACTTCATCCCTCTGCCTTGCAGAAAGCCCCAGAGCTAAGCATCAGGAAATGGCAGGCAACTTGCTAACGTCTTTTCTTAGCAAATGATGACCCTTTCTGAAAGGTTTTAAAGGCCTGCGTTGTCTTTCTGGAAAGGTGGTGATGCTAAGCTTTTGCACACACATGTAAGCGAAAGCTACTCTAAAATATAATCCCCCTAAAAATGCGTGGAAAGGAGGTAAATGTTAGCCAAAACATATTAATATGTAGCCAGGCATAATGATTCCTTGAAAGCTGTGGCAAATAATCATATAGCAGTATTAGTCAGTTAGCAAGCTTTTCTACATTTCCTAAGCACAGTACTCCAGGAAAATTCACTGCAATTTTAATACAAATGACTCAAGATTCATCAAGTTTTTTGTGCTTAACCTTTCACAGATTTTGAATTATATAACCAGTTTGTTATGAATCACAAAGTCTTATTGAAGTAAGTGCAAAAAAAATTTTAAAAAACAAACAAATAAATAGAGAAACAAAGGAAGAGTATACTTGTAAATCACAGTTCAATGAAAACCTTTTCATTGCCTCAGTTCCCCCGATCTTCCAAGCCTCTTTAATTGGCGTGTCTCTTCCTACTACTTCCATCGACTGCAATTCTTAACCAATGCGCAACTCGCCAGAGAGCGGGTGAGGAAAACTGCTTCAGACCCAGTGCATATGTTGTACCCAGGCACCTGTCTGTGAGGGATGGAAAGGTAAACACAGCCTGTATCCCTCAGAGCAAGAGCATCCACACTATAACAGCACATGCATTGCTATCAAAGGCAGCTTTATGTAAGCACTGTGACAACACATGCAGAGACGTGGGTTAACTGGCTCCTGCAGGAAGCCTGGTTTCATTCATTAACTACGACCTCTGGGCTAGTACATGAGGAGGAGGAGACACGCAGGCGAGTTAAAGTGAAGCTTCTAGTTTTCCTCTGAAAAGTTTTCAAGTCTCAAAATCCTGCAGAAAACCCAATCTGCTGTCACCCGAGTGAAAAAAAACAAGTGAAGGTACTCAAAGACGTAAGACCCGCATGAGTTTGCAAGCTCAGCCCATGTGGAGGGCCACCTGCCAACAGGAAGACACGGTGAGGAGGAATTTGGATCCAGCTGCTATCCTTCCTCAGCCAAACAATGCCACGCAATAAACAGCATTAAGGACCTTTCTTTAATCATCAGTCACATCGAGAGCATCCACGTCAGTCATTTTTACTCCCTGGTTGTCAGGAGAAGGGCTTAAGAGACTTCTGAGCTCGAGTTCACAGAGAGGTGATCTCCTGTTTCCTATCACAGTTGAATCGAAGGGACTGAGCCTGGGAGCGACAGGAAGAAGAGGAGGGAAAGGAGAAGAAATGACATAGTGCGTTGCCATAGGGCTGACTCAAGCTGCTAAATTAATCACAGGTAACACTCACAAAAAACCCTGTAGCTGTCTTGCAGCCCCATTTCGCATGTCAGCTTCTGGCAGAAAGGCAGAGTGCAAGGGGGAAGAGGGGAAAACTCAGGTATCTGCAGTCCTTCTTTTCATCATGTGAAGTACCGAACATCAGGAAATGAACTACAACCGCATGCTTCAGTGGGTCACTGTGGCAGGTGCAACTTAACCTTAAAACCACGTAGCCTACTGCACCTTCAGATTTAGCCCAGATAGCACCCGGGTTAAGCGCTTCAATATATCCACTTGCTGCTCATGGGCAGTAACAAAAAGGGTTAAGAAAACAGCCAGGCTGCAGCTGAAAATTCCACAGCACTTCCCTCCACAGAGCTGCAAACTGCCCGTCTCCCTGGGATAAAACAGACTGACAAACTGCCCTAAAGATCAGCCAGTTAAACACCTTGAAATGCCGCTGCCACCGGCAGACACGTATGGCTGGAGAGCTTGGCAGAGTTAGTCACAGCATCACGGTCGCTTGGCAGTCCTCCGGCACAGCCGCTTCCCCGGCATCGGGGGACGCGTACCTTTCGGCTACGCGTCGGAGCCGGATTTACCGCCTTGCAGCCAAGGAACCCCCCTCTCTTTCCTTCCTCCCTGCCTCAGTCCCCGGTGAACACCCAGTATCTGGGTACTACCTGCATTTATCAGCAGAGCCATCCCGTGTCTTCAGTCATTCAAGGAATTTAACAGCCAGGAAAATCCTGTTGTCCATTATTTGAGGTCACAGATAAAAGCTAAACGGCAGCCGTGACTCCCATCAATCATAAGTCACTCACTGATAGAGTCTATGGTAGGAGACCTACTGATGTAAGCTAGTCACCAGAGAAAATACCCACTGATGACGCATATCCAGGCACAAAAATAGTTACAGGGCCCCCAAAGGGATTATTCAACAGCCTACATTTAGATATTCTTACAAGAGACCCGCAGTCAATTTGCTGCTATTAGATGGCTGGGGAACGTTGAAGTTTAAATTTCCTCAGCAGACATAACCACAAATAGCTGGTTTAAATAAGCTACAGCAATTACAAGCTGTTTTGTAAATTTTAACACTGTGTTATAGGGATTAAGTCTAAAGAGAACCACAGGCTAGAAAATGCTGTATAGCCTTTGCTCTTACTATGTACCAGCTCATTCTGTGTATTAGCCAGCAATGAAAAGAACAACTTAAAATTAATTCACAGATGCTCAAGCTAAGTCCCTTGTGCTACCCAAGAGCAATATTTGTTCTATAAAAAATAAATCAATTCACGTGAAATAGTATGGGATATTTTGCTGATGCTTCAACCCTATCTGGATTAACTTCTTTGTAAAATACTTTTGGCTTAATTTTTACCTCTCTTTGGCATTTGCCTCTCTGCTACTCAAAAAAAGACCTAAATAGTAAATCTTTCTTTCACAAATCAAAACCACACAAGGGCAAGTTATCAACGACATGTACCATACACCTGCTTTGAGCAGGGGCTAGAAAGATGACCCCCAAATATCCTTCCTGGTGTAAATTACTCCATGATTCTGTGCAACTGGGTTATTTATTTATTTATTTATTTTAAAAGTTACAAGCATCACCTCTAAATTAACCAATCAGCTGGTAATCCCGCAATACTCATGCCTCCTTCAACAGTTTCAGGATTTTCATGCCCTCAATGCAATCAAACTTACTGGAATATAACAGACCTTACTAATACTGCTGCTGGCAAAACACTGACTGTGCATTTCTGGCAATATTAAAATAATCATTTTTCTCATTAGCCGATTTTTAATGTCTCAGCCCCCCTTTCAGAAACAATTTTGGTTCTTAGGAGTCTAAAAGTTAATGAAGTTCTGTTGCATATTTAAAATTTAAATATAGGAAAGTATTTTATGACTACAATGCCTGCTTCATTGACATAATTTGCAAAGCATTACCCAGCCAAACAAACACTCAAGGATTTATAGTGCTTACCCTGTAAAGCAGGAGAAAGAAATGTCCCAGGTTACAAACTTCTACCTTACTTTCTTCACCTGTGATAACTCTATTAAAAATAACACCAAAAATTATTTTTAGCACGACTGTTTCACAAAATCCTCATGTTTCTCCGATGCATCTATATGCTGGCAGTCCACATGGCCTAATTTAAGAAAGCCCTAAGAAGAAATATTCGTTGGTGCCCTCTAGCTGATTATCTTCATCAATTTGCTGCAGACACCTAGCACGAGTCTCTTTTCTCCTCCTGTCATTCCCAGGTCTTTCACTGGTGCCCACTCAATGCAATGCCCTGCAATAAAAAATTTGCTTCCTACAGAAGATGTGGGAGTCAAAACTCATACAAATCCCCTATTGCTTTCAATTGTAGGAGCTCCTGCAATAACATAAGTGTCATGAAAAATAGGAGAGGAGTAACCATGGATGATACCAGGTCACCAAGAACCCACTGAGTACCTAAATATACTTTGTAGCAAGTTTGCAAATTCCATGGGAAAATACAACCTGCAATGTTTCCCACAAAACACAGGAAGCCCCTCACCCCTTCAGCAGGCAGTATTACAGTCCTCCTCTTCATCAAGAGCCTCTGAACAGCTTATAAGACACGTTTTGCCACACATTCTGAAACTTATGGAATGTCAGTCAGTGATGGATCAGTTTCACAACTCACAGCCCCAGATCTCTCTCTTGCCATCGCACAAGCCTGGGCGAGTGGAGAGAGCTTGTCTCTTCTTTCACTCAGACATTTGTGACAGGGACATGCTCCTTGCTTCACTTGCCGTGCATCCCTCCCCTCTCCTCCAGCCCCTCTCCACAGAGGCTATATCTAGGATGACTGAGGTACACAGCCCCGTCACCACACCCGTGCACAGCTGGGGCAGGGACATGCTTGGAGCACCGCTGCATCTTCAAAGCTGTAAAAGCTGCCAGGCAGGGATGCTAACGCATCCCTGGACACCATCTCCAATGTGACAGGGGAGGAAAACGAAACGGCGTCCAAATGTCAAACAGGAGATCCCCAGCTGGAGGGAAAGCCCTGCTGAAGAAGAGCTGCCCCAGGAGACATTGTGCCTGTGGTGTCCCTAACCTCATCACCACAGGAGGAGCAGCACGAGGTGCCTGCCAGGTGCAGGCTGCCAGGACAGCTCTTTGGCAACTCCACCAACAGGTGCATCAGCTCTGAGTCACACCAGTGGTGACCAGCCACTCAAAGGACACAAGAGGTGGTGAAGCTGTGTGGAAAGCAGGGTTAAAGCTCTGTTCTCTTCCATCTTGCCCAGCTGCGGGGGGCAGAGGCTGGGCAGAGCTGGCTGTTTCTGGGCATTTAGTTAAAGCCACAGAGATGTTCATAGCACTGTATCAACCATTAATCAAAGTAAATGTAGAAGGGAGACCAGGATCTGAAGCTCAACATAAATACTGTGAGATTGCCCAACTTTTATGGTTGTGTTCTTAATTCTCAAAAGGTCTGTTTATATTTGACTGGGAAAGAGAAAACTGCAGTGTACACTCTCTTACTTCCGTGTCTGAACAGCAGCTGGAAAGCAGTAACTGCTCAAATGTTTGGGAACAACCAGGCTGCTCCTGCAACATCCAGCTGTGCCTTGGGAAGTTAACTTCCCATGTGCCCTTTGCCTGTTGAAACACAGAACGGGTTAATCACAGCAGCCAGGCATTTTGGAAGGGTCTTGGGGCTCCCTTTCTCTAGCACCTTACTACAACATCACATCCAACGTTACTTTCACAGACAGCCTGCTAGGAAAAGGACACCACAGAGGAGGTCAATACTCACTCAACGGATGCAGTCTAAATCTCTACATCATTAAAAGACCAAAGGGTTGTTTGAACAAGGAATAGTCAAAACCCTTTGTTCACATAAAACAGGCATTTTACTCCATTTGGAAAGTGAAAATTTTAGCATAGTTCACTTCTTTTTTCTTTTCTTTTTTTTTTTTTTTTTTTTTTTTTTTACAACCAGCTGTCAGTTCTGTCAGTTCTCATATAGAAGAGCTAGCACAAGGCTGGTTTGTGCAACCACTTCTGGAAGCCAATAGACTTTTCAAAAGCCTGTTTTCTTGAAACATAAAGGAACCCGACAAACCCTTTTACAGAATAGGAACAGATGTGGGAATGTGACAGATGGGCGGTGAAGGTGGTATCTACATGGTATAAGGAGATGTGGAAAATGAGGAACTTCTGGGAGCAGCTTTTACTGTTCCCAGAAGTAAAAATGTATTGGTTTTCAATATAGAAAAAAAGTAATGAAAAAAGGTAAAGGACAGAACAGGAATCATGACAGTAACTAAATATACCCATATAAATGAGCATTAAAAAGTGAAGAGATGTCCTGTTGTAACAAAGCTTCATGATAGTTTTAAAAATGCCACATTTGAATTACGAAGCTGATGAATTATCTCTTATTGACCCACAGTATCCAATTAGAAATATAAATTAATGTGGTGTAGAAATATTGTTTCTGAAAAGTAAAGAGACTATTAGCTTTCCAAATAGTCAGTATGAGAACACCTCAAATTATCAAATTATTTTTTAAAAGTTTCTACAACTTTGAAACGAAGGGCAATATTGGAAAAGATGTCTGGCTCACTGAGGATGGAATAATATGGAGCATTTAGTCACTGCACATCCAGCATCAGATAAACCAGGACACTGATGTCAGAAACATAAAAATAGTCATGCTATTCTCATTCTGCCTGACAAACAATCTCTTTGGACTTTTCTCCCAATGGAGAAAAAAAAAAAAAATGGGCAAAACAGGTAATATTGATTATAATTGACAAGCAAAATTAAAATATTATAGAAGTAGAGGTTTCTTTAAGAAGTAGATTTTTCTCTATTTGGAAATAGGAATCTGGTATTTCCCTTTGCATGCAAACACTCCTGAAGAATCTAAGACAAGGAACAACGGATGGTGTTCATGGGAGTTTAGGTATTTAACATGAAAATCCATATCTTTATTTTGGAAACAAATACTTTGAAATTTAAAATTATCACTGCCTATTATATAGTCTAAACTGGTTACATTTGGTAGTATGGTTAACAGTAAATTGCAGGGTTTATGCCAAAGTTTTAAAGCAAATCAAACCATGAAACTAAGGAAAGGGATTGCCTGAGCACCTGGAACCAGGTTGTGTTGAAATGAGAAACTAGCATTTGACAGCAATACCCTCAGATCCTTTTGTTGCAGATGTAGAAGAGGCTTCTTCATTTCGCTGTATTCAGTTTGGGTCTGTTAAATAACTAGCTCATTTACAGTTAAGTAACTGTACATTGAGGAAAGCACACTTTGCTATTCCAAGATATTAATTAAAAATACTTTTGTGATCTATTCCTCACCAAAATTCTTTAAAAGCATTTTCAGAATAAGTGATGGAAAATAATAGTAGTCTCAGTGGTCTGTTCACATCAAATGTATGCTACTTGACTTGACAGGACCAAGTGAAGTTAACCATCAAAACATGATGGGTTTATTCTACGTAGTACTCTACAGTACCAGCATTAGTGGGTGAGGGAAGAGAAACTCATGTTATCTATCTTGACTTCTGTAAGGTTTTTGACACAGTCTCACACAACATCCCTGTCTCTCTGTATTGGAGAGATATGGATTTGATGGATGTGCTATTCAATGGATAGGGAATCAGCTGGGTGGCTTTATCCAGAGAGCTGCAGTCAATCACTCAATGTCCAAATGGAGACTGGTATCAAGTGGCGTCCCTCAGGAGTCCATAATGGTCCTGATCCTGTTTGATATCTTGATTAATGACAATAGTGGGATCGAGCACACCATCACCAAGTTTGTGGATGATACCAAGCTGAGCAGTGCCGTTGATACAGTTGAGGGATGGGATGCCATCCAGAGGAATCTCGACAGGCTTAAGAAGTGGGTCCGTGTGAACCTCATGAGGTTCAACAAGGCCAAGTGCAGGGTCCTGCACTTGGGAGACAATCTCCAGTTATCAATGCAGGCTGGGAGTTGAAGGAATTGAGAGCAGCCCTGCTAGGAAGGACTTGAGGACACTGGTGGATAACAAAATGAATATGAACTGGCAACATGTGCTTGCGACTCAGAAAGCCAGCTGCATCCTGTGCTGCATCAAAAGAAGTGTGGCCAGTAGGCCAAGGGAGGTGATTCTCCTTCTCTACTGTGCTCCTGCGAGAGCACACCTGAAAAATGCATCCAGTTCTGGAGTCCCCAGCACAAGGCAGACATGCACCTGTTGGAGCAAGTCCAGAGGAGGGCCACAAAAATCATCAGAGGGATGGAACACTTCTCCTATGGAGAAAAGCTGAGAGAGTTGCAGTCATTCAGCCTGGCGAATGCTCCAAAGAGACCTTATCACAGCCTTTCAATATGTAAAGGGGGCTTATAAAAAAGACTGAGAAAGACTTTTTCCCAAGATCTGTAGAGACAGGACAAGGAGCAACAGTTTTGAACTGAAAGGGGGTAGGTTTAGATTAGACATAAGGAAGAAATTTTTTACAATGAAGGTGATGAAACACTGGAACACGGTTGCCCAGAGAAGCTGTGGATGTCCCATCTTTGCAAGTGGTCAAGGTTAGGTTGGATGGGGCTTTGAGCAACCTGATCTAGTGAAAAATGCTGCTGTTGACAGCAGGGGGGTTGGACTAGATGATCTTTAAAGGTCTCTTCCAATCCGAACCATTCTGTGGTTCTATAAATAATGCCAGTGCACAGTAGTTAGGAGTACCTAGGAGATACTGTAAAGCCTTTCATTTCTTTGCAAAAATTAAAACCATGACTGTAAACAAACTTATTCTGAAATCACATTAATTTCAGTTCGAAGTCTGATTGCAAATCTGTACAGTCTTTGATTGTTCACAGGTGCAGTGAAAAAAACCCAATTCAGAATGTATATCCATTTCTAACTCCATCTGGAAAGGGTGAAAAGACAGTGACTTGGGGTCACTGAAAATGGAGAGCAGAAAAGGGCACCACAGGAAACACCACTGCCCTTCACCATCATCTTCTCAGTATCCATTCCTGATTATCGTGAGAACATAACAAAGTGTTCAAGTATGAACAACCTTGTACATGCAAGATCTGATCTGCATGTTGAGGATGCAGTTTCATGCTCTAGCATGGTCAGTCCAATGGTGAGCTGCCACCCAAGCAGGGCAGATACCACTTTGCTGCGTCCCCCAACACGCCAGCCAGGTGCTCCTGCCAGCTCCGGAGTTTGCCTGTGCCCACAGAGAGCCAATCCAAGGTGCTAACCCACCAAAAACTCCTGGCCACCCAACAGCTCGCTGCCCATCCAGCTGCCCAAACCAGTCCAGTGTGTGCTCAGGCAGACAGCTGCAGAAGACAGGGAGCAGCAATAGCCCTTCCAGGACATGAAACCACAGTCCTCAAACCCCACTGACCCACTCGCTCCATCTTTTGGAAGCACTGGATGGCCCAGGCTGCAGAAAGAAAAGCTGACCTCCCAAGGTCAAAGGGTGTTTCAGACATTGCTGCTGACAGCTTCAGTGAGGACACCAGGCAGCCAGCAGGCCCGGGGAGGAAGTGCAGGAGGAGGTGAAGGGAAGGTTCAAACACCTCTCGCAAGGGAGAGAGCCCTACCTCGGCTGCTGGCAGCCTGCCTGCCAGCCCCTGCCACCAGCGCCTCCTGAAAGGGGAACTTGCCCCAAGAAAGTGAATTTAGTTCTGTGCTGATTTGCTTATTAGGCCCTAAGAAACCAAGTATGCCCGATGTTTCAAAACTGTTAATTTCTGATATGTTTCAAAATGTTTGTCCATTCTTTTCCCTGATGCCAAACCATGCTTAAATCTGTGAGTGGTTTCCTTTAAAAAAACGTGGCTTCTTTTCCTCTTGAAAGATTTTTTTCTTATTACTCAACTATCAGGGAGAGAAAGCAAGGATCAAACTCAGAATGTATTCTTCAAAAATCAAATTTATTGATAAAAGCACAAGTACCAAATCACACTGGTTCACCTTCTTTTTTTTTAAAAAAAAACAACAAATCAAACCAAACAACACAGGTAACAGTAGGAAATACTGCAGAGGCTCTCCAAGGATTTCTCCTCAGATGACAGCTTCTCTTGTTAGCTATATTCAAATCCCTCTCTTCCTGGGACTCCCTCAAACCACCAGCTGCAACTGTTACCTCTGGAATATGTTAAAACTAAGAACAAAGCACTGTCTTGCCTATTTGGCGTAAGAAGAGAAGATTTCTCTCTGCTCCTATGGGAATGCCTACTGAAACCAAAGGGTATGGGTTGCTCATGCTTATGACCTCATAAATTTGACTCTTCTCTTACTGATGTCTCTTACCAGAAGTTCAAAAGTTCAGTTAGCAGCAAGCTGATGTCTTAGCTTGCTGCACAAGCCTCTGGGTTAGTTAATCAAGAAACTAGAGGACTACAACGCCTGGCAGTACATGCACCACATTCGGTATTATCAACTGTTGTGAATAAGCTTAAACAAAAATGCCGACATAGTTATTTACGATTTTAATTATTTATAGTAGATGTAAGCAGCCTATCGGTACAAAGTTAGACTTAATCTCTAACAGACTTCCTGCTGCTGTGCTGCCAGTCTCCCGGTGCAACGGTGGCCGTTCTTAATTAAATAAATAATTTATCCTGGAAGATTGCATTGAGTGCCAGCCACAAGCGTCAGGGCTGGGTGAAAATAAATCACTACCGGCGGCATGCCAGAACTCCTTCCTAGAATCTACGGAAAACGGTGATTTCCCTACAGCGAACATTTTGCATAACCATTCTGCACAGTGCAACTGATCTCTGCCATAGCACAGCAGTAAAAAACTCTCCATTCCTATGTATTTTAGGATAGTACTTCACGTTCTGTTGGTTTCATTCTCCCTACGTCTGGCTGAATTTTTGCATCGGTTGTGCAGCTTCTTGTATAGAATCACCTCCCTCTTTTATTTTTTCTTTTTTTTTTTTGTTTAATTCAAGCTTAAAGTTCTTATCATTAGCACTTCTTCTTATGTCACTGACTCAAACCGATCCTTCAAAAACAGCATGTTAGTGCTTTGAGTCTACAATCATCCCATGCTTTGATTTCCACCATACTGATATCAGCTTTACCAACCAAACTCAAGTGCTTCCTCCTCTACCAATTTACTCTTATCGGTATACACAAAACTAGCTTTTGATGTTCAACATTTACTGCACTCTACTGCTATTTGGGCATTTTCATAACCGCAGAAAAAAATGAAGAAAATTCTCACTTTGTGCTGCGATATCGATTTGTTTTAAAATCCACTGCAAGATCCCACAATAAATACTACGGCGTGACTTCAATACGTGACAGCAGTGTAAACATCAGCAAATTTTCACGGGCAATCACAGGCATCTCAATTGTACAAATACTGTCTCAGTTATCAAAAGGGCAATCTGACCTACTGTATAGTCAAAGTCTTTCTATACACTAGTGGTTTTTAGCAAATCAGTATAGAGTAAAGTAAGTCCTTGGGTGCTCCTTCACAGAAAATTTCTCCTTACATTTTTGCCTTCAAAAAAAAAGATGTGAAGTGATTGCCCCTGTGCAGCAGAGCTCAGATAGTTTGAGGGTCTGGGCTCACCATCTCCTGCCCCATGTCACAGAACCAAAAGCGGAACTCCCAGTCTCCTCGCCTGTTCAGGTTTCAGTCATTATTCCCCAGTCTTCCAAAAACAATTGTTTTTTTCCTGCACAGTTTGGCAATTGGCATGTAACACCACTGATGTAAAACCACATTGACATTTCAAGAAAAAGCCAACCACCTTGGTGGGGCTGCCCCACAGAGGAAATAATGAAGGAAACACATTCTTCGCTGCATACAAAGTAACCCAAAGCACATAAACTCCCAAATGCTACCAGTATTTCACAGCTCTCTCTAAACTCTGCTCGACCACCTACCACTTTTTGGCCAACTTGTTGACCCAGAAAAGCACTATTGAAACGACGGCCGCTGCAGGGAGGAAGCGGCGAGCACAGCTTGCAAACCAGCACGCCTCTGCACGGGAAGAAGTCGCTTGCTGGGCACAAAGAGCGTGGGCTACAGCTTGCCCTGGAATGAGCGATGCGATGGGGGTGGGACCACAGAGGTCACAAGAAGAAAGGAAAGGGAAGAATGAACACTCCAAGGAATAGAACTTTCTACTTCTACTGCAGTTAACTCCCCTAAATTTCATCCTTCCTCCTGGTTCCCCAGTTTCCAAAAAAAACCTATACAAAGGCAAGAACTGCAGAGGCAGGGAGCCTTCAAAAAGCTGCAGCTGAAAAATACAAAAAGGTAGCAAGGGAATTGAAAATAAAAGACACCTTCTTTTTGGAAAAGAACAGTGACATCTTTTCACGTGGAGGCATATCGGCAGGGATGTAGGTCGGTAGCTGGAACCAGCATTGGTGGGGTATCAGGTCCTGGGGGCTGGTGCAGGCGGCTGCAGCAGCACAGCAGCCAGAGGGGATCGGGGGCTTGTTCGGCTTCTTCCCAGGAAGCTGGCAAAGGCTTCCGCTGGTCTTGGCCATTCCTGCACCATGTGCTGCAGCTCAGCAAATGGCTTCTGTTTAGGCGACCACATATTTTGTATGTCTTGTATTAGAAGATGCTTGACATTTTCCCTTAAAAGTAAAGACGCCTTAATGTGAAAAACATTTCTTAATGACTAAGAAGAGAGTCAGCAGCGAGCATTTGCACCCAAAGAATTCAGTTCCTCCCACAACAAAGCAACGTCTTGGAAAACTGATTATAAACAAATTAACAAACAACTAGTGTGTCTGTCAAAAATAATAGTTTTGCTGCTGGAAAAGACTTAAAGACTCACAGGGCCTGAAACAAACATTGACGGTTAAATCTGATTCCTAATTGCTGGACTGGACATCAAGGTGAGAGAAGGGAACAAAAACCTCCTCCTGTCATGCAGAAATGGCTGCCCTCCTCTCACAGGAAAGGGTAAAAAGGGTGGAAAGAGTGATTTTTCTCCAACATCTGAAAACTAAATTCAGGTACAGGTTGAGAGATTTGGGGTTACACAAACATCAGCCATTGTATTTCCACCTCAAACTGGCTTTGATTTCAGGTGATTCAGTCTTGCATTACAGCACCCCAAAGCCACATTCAATGTTTTGCTTCCGTTTTTCAGCACCAATCGAATTAAGCAAGTATCAGCACATCTCTGCATAACTACAGTGCGACAGGAACATCCCTGCTCACTCCACCAAAGGTGACGAGACTGTGCTCACTGTCAAAAGATCTGTTTTCACCAACATTTCCTTCCTGCAACTCTTCACCACCACTTGCTTTCTCCACAGCAGGAAAAATTATTAAGGTCTCCAGGTAAGCTCAGGTCCCCATGCTTTTACTACAAAAGCATTCATCTTTACCATAAATACTACCGCACAGTGCAGAGTACCTCAGACGTGACTACCAGTGAGAACCAACTTGAATGCACGTTTCTCTCTCCCAGACAACAAATGTCACTGGATTTTGGTAACTGTATTCCCACATGTCTCAAGAAAACTGGTAGCTGGCTCTGAGGAACAAAGGCAGACTGATGCCTTGAGCTCAGCTCTCAAGCACTCCATGGCCACCTTGGTGGTGAGCAGGGTTCGCAGCCTCAGCCCGGCCGGGCAGCCTCCCACCTGCTGGCAGCGACATAAAGGAGGTGGGTGAGAAGTCCTGGGGGTGGGGAAAGGGCCATGGGAGAACTCATACTGGTACTGCTGCCCACAAAGTAACCTATTTCAGAGAAAGGGTATTTCTCACCTTTGCGGTTCTAGAGGATAAGTTTAAAAAAATAACGTGAGTACAGCCCAAGTGTTTAGAAAACAGGAAGCAGAAATGGCAGAAATTATTTGGAGGCTTAGGGCTTCAGGCACAGTTTAAATCTCATAATTCTTGATCCTTTATTTCTCTTTTATGCTTAAGTAACAATTTACAAGCAGCACAGCTAGCAGTGCCCATAACTTACTACACAGCAATCTTCTTCAGCCTCCTATCACGATGAAAATCACAGCAATCTGAGAAAGCATTCCCTGGCAAATGGTGGCACTAAGAGGGCCACGCTATGCCTCCTTCAGAGAAGCAGCAAAGCTGTTGAGGGAGAAGCATTTTTAGGAATAAAGCTTAGGAGAGTGGGAAGGAGACAGCTTCACACAGCTTTAGCTGCTCCTCCCAGTGGAACAGAGATTGGGAAGGAAAAACACCACAAGCCTCTCATCTTCTCCAGCTTGCCACAGAAGAGGGGTGTATTTTTCAGCAGGATCTGGTGAGTCTGACACTGAACTTAGCTCAAGTGACATGAAAAGTTAATGTTTAGGAACAAGGTAGGTGGAGAGGAGGAGGAAAGAAGACATTCATTATTTGATGCAGAATTCATTCAAAAGCTTCTTTTCACAGCCAGAACTAAAATTTCCATTCAGCTGTTTATTTCTGGTAGCCTGGATAGCTTGAAAAGTGGAAGAAGAGGGATCTAGAGGAAGCCTTTATATCTGCCTGCATGGCAACAGCTCTTCCTCAGATACTTTCAGAGAGAAACAGACATGGTTTTCTGACTTCCCATCTTCAAATGCAGTCTGGGCAATTTTCCTCGGGGACATTTACACTGGCTTTAGGCTTCCAGCCAAGGTGCACAGAAGAGATCTGCCTTCAACCACTCCCTCTGGGGCCTGCAACAGCTTCCCAGTGTGGTCCCACTGCTCCCCACCAGCCCCTAAAATCTCCACATGGAGAATGTCAACAGTTCTTGATGCTACAAACGTAGCAGCTACTATTTAAAATTGGCTGGACCAGTGTATGAAATTAATCTATGAGTTTTCTGTATTTTTTCTGTTCATGTCAATCTGAATTCTCCTCCCTCAGCACTCCAATATCCTCTCCCACTTCATGTTTTTTTTTCATTTTCTTGCCTTTTTTTGATGTTATGTGCACATAACATCAGAAAAACAGCTTTTCCCTCATAGGCACCAGAGCATCATCTCTTTCCTGTGTTGTGCTCTTCCCAGCCCCCTGTTGTTTCTCTGCTCGCCCTTCTGCCTTTGTTCTGTTTCCTCACTCTTCCCGTCCTTGATTTCCCTCCTCCCTTTCTTCTTTCTTTGATGTTCCTCTTGGCGCTTTCTCTTCATCCTCCCTGTCAAGCCGAACAAGGTGCTTCACTGGGAAGGTGCTTGCAAACAGCAGCTACCCTGTTTAGAGTTATGATAGGTCAGGGCACCTACACAGGAATCCCTCACCTCCCTTACTACACTGTTGGCTGGAGTGATATCTCCTCTTCGTTCAGGGTTGTCTGCACAATCCCTTTGTCAAAAGTAGCAAAATGAAGGCATCACATCATTTGAGAAGCAAATGCTAGTATTTAATGAGCTATGTTTGGGTTGGTTTTTTTTTGTTTTAGGGAGCTGTACAGAAACTAGAAGCCACAACAACAAATTCTGGAGGGTGTCAAATGCAGCATTAGCAAGTGGCTCAAGCTTACCGGTGCTGCTCTCCCTCAGAAAGTGGCTGTTTAAAAATGACACCTTCTTACTTTGCAGTTCTGTTACCTCAAGGATGAAATCCAACCCTCTGTAGAATGCCAAGACACGGTCCCTTAATCATTTCAACTCTACTTATTCCCTCCAAAAAGATTTACTCGTGTTGCAGTGGTCTCATGAACAGCAAAAAATTTTCCCCAAGCAGACTCTCAAAGACAGGGCTCCCACTTCAATGAAAACAAGTCTTGTTTTCAAGAAAAAAAAAAATATATTCCTGTTGCTAGTCAAAAAAAAAAAAAATATAGATAAGAGAAAGACAAATTTTATTCCTCCTGGTACAGCAAGAGGAGAGCAGTTGACCAACTTCCAACTGCAGGGCTATATTCTCTCTCCAGTTAAATAGAAACCTCACTGAAATCTATAGGCCAGATCCTCTGATATGTTCTGGCTGCTTTGCTTGTTTTAGCAATGCAAAGCAGCTGTAAATCCAGTTTAACTTGCCAGGTTCTGTCAGCTTTACCATGCCAGATTAGCACTGCTGTTAGCTTCAGAAATACCAACATCTGGAGGTTCCCTCACAGCCCAGTCTGACTTTAAACCTCGGAAATCTGCAATTCATCCACTCATTAGCACAGCTGGCAGGCCCAGCACTAGGGAGTTCTTCACCCTGAGCAAAACACATTTGTTACAGTCCCCCATCCTACATTCACACAGCCAACTGAACAGATCAAACAAAATTCATGTAACGATCAGCTCTTGGTTATTCCCTGGCCAATTGCCCAGTTGCTCCAGAGGGTGACTCCTGACCCCGTCTGGGAGCAGGTGCCTTCCTAGCGCAGGTCTTGCAAATCCAAGTTGGCTGGCAAAACAAAATATGCAGTTTCCTCATACTTTTTTACTTCTTTCGATGTCAGGAAACAGAGCTCAGTCTTGTTTCCTGCTCCTTAGCCAGGGGAGGTGGGGGAAATTGGAAGTGGATGTAGAGAAAGGCAGAAAGAGGGCAGATCAAAAAGATCAAGGAAAATAATAATAACAAAAAACCCCAAACACTACTTCATTCAGCTCCATAAAGCAGTACATCTTGGGAAAAAAATACCCCCCCCGCATGTCTTCTCTCCAGTGATACACAACAGTCTCAGGAATTAATAGCATTTTCTTGCTACATTCAAGTGCTACTGCACTTACAGTGTTATTAAAAACAACAATAACAACAAAAAGCCAACAAAACAGCCTCTTAATTTGCTTTTTGCCTGAAAAAAAACACATGTAAAAAAGAATCTGTGAGAACTGGGTGGGGGGGGAGGCGAGAGGGGCACATTTGTTCATGTCAGCTCTGATTTTCTAAGAACACAGGTTTTACTTTATATATAAATAAATAAACGGGAAACATTCATCATGTTTTATTTTCCTCCAGCTCACTCCCAACCCCTCACTCTAAATGCATTAATATATACACCTTCAGCACAATCAGGCTCTTCGTGTTGCCATGGAACTGAAACCTTTGCAGTTTAGATGGTGATGTACGCCAGGAAGCATACTGTTCTTACACTTTCTGTGTAACAGAAGCAAAATCACTGCATAGCATTAACTCCCTTAGTATTTAAGGCATTCGGTGTCTATCTTGTCTGCTCATCTTCACGCAGAGTTTGCTTTTTCTATCTTGCCACATGCAAATGAAACACATTTGACACAGCTATTCTCGTCTTCATGAAGTCAATAGCTTGCACGCTGAGCACACTGTAGAAGGTCCACAAGACTACAGACTTTCCCTATTTAACAAGAAGCTGTTTGCAGGCATGCAGCAGCTGAGACCAGGGCTAGAGAAAGCATACATATATGAAATATATCTGGATATAGCAAAGTATCATCTATCAAGGTAGCATTTAAACAGATTTTTGAAATGTAGTTAAACATATTTATTGCGAACGCTCTTGAGGCTCTCTGTGGATACTCTTTTGTAATCATTTGTCTGGACAACCAAATTATATTATAAAGCTCCTGCAGCAGGCACCAGATCTTTCCACACTTATTTTCATAACCTAGGCTGGTGGGCTTTCAATGGTGAGCACAGCTTTGGGCACTTCAGTCAGAGAGAAAATTAGTCAGTACAACTCTGTGTCAGCTAAGGATTCAGTGATTATCTTCAGCAGTTCTGAGTTTTTGCCAAAGCTTCTGAAAAAGGCTGTACACACATTGCAAATACGAAGATTTTTATGGTCAAAGCAAAAGCAGGGTACAAAAATATCCAAGTTAATTATAAAAAGATCATTATAATAAATAATCAATCAAATAAACAACCATTCGTGTATGTAAACACTGGATGTGTACCTGCGAAACAGCTGGAAACCAGTCCATGGTCTGAAGCCAGCTAGAGGCCTTTTTGTCCAAAGCTAAATATTTGCATAGTATTAAGCTTAACATTAGAAACTTGCTGACTTATGTACACGGAAAAACAAGAAGGAATTTAGCTTCCCTGCACACAGGGGCAGATTCCTGGGATGCCTTCTCCATCCCATGAATTCCTGGACAGCAGAGAGACAGACAGACTACCGACCGGGGAATTCCCCTCTCGCTTTCCGGAGGATTTTGTGCGCAAGTTGGTCAGAAAGGCAATAGCCCAGGTGGTTATTTTATGAAGAAGGTGTTTGTTGCTTAGGTGCCTGCCCCACGACCACCTGGTAACACTCCTTCCTTTTAGCGCTCTCCCCAGCACAGAAAAGATCCATTCATCCAGTGCCTCCGTTCAAGCAGGTTTGCCTAGTCCCTGTGCCGCAAGCAACCTCCTCCTGGCCAGCAGCTCCTGGCAGCTGGCTCAGTCTGCCAGTCGCTACCCAGCTCCGGCAGCTCGCCGCCCCGGAAACGTGGGCTGGGACTGCTCATAGAGGGGCTTTCTGAGGCAGCACTTGGCCCTTGGCATCAACCTGCTTGCCAGCAGAAGACTCAAAAGTACTGCTGTCTGTCCGGGCCAGAGTGAAGCAGCTGGTCCCCCATTCCCAGGTGCAAGCGGGTGCAGGCTAGACCCCATGAGCGCCTGCACCTTCAGGTCCACTCTCCTGCCCCTGCCAACGGAAGAGCCATGCTGGTGGAATAAGCTCCCTCTCCTACTTTCACCGGCAGCAAGCATCTGACAGTCGCATGTCCCCATCGCTGTGTCCATTACCTTGGGATCATGTAAGGCCCTCACTATCAGTTTTCTAGTTACAGGAAAATGTATATTGTGCTCTGATGAAAGGCCAGTGCAATGTCAAGAGCATTAAAAAGACTCTAGGGACTGATTAGAGTCAAAAGGGAAAGGATTTATGATGGTTAATAAACTTAAATATGCCAGAGTTTTGCTTACTCTTTCCAACTGCAGGTAACAAAATCTTACAAGAAAAATTATTAAAATGCTTCGAGTTATCACCGTCCCCTTTGAAAGAAAACCTACACTTTACCATAAAGTACCTGGCAAGGAGAGAGGCCATCTCACCACAGTGCGTATTCTGACCCCCAAGGAGAAGAGGAAGATGGGACACATCACCTCTTCCTCATGTGTGTCACCTGAACGGTCTCCAGAGGATCTGTAGCCTGACTGCACCTGAGATGCCAGCCTCCAGTCGGTGGCTGGGACAGCACTGCGACTTCCACTCACCATCGAGCATCACATCGCACCTCGGCGAGGGGCACGGGCAAACGGGGAAGGAAGGAAAGCTTCCTTGTCTGTCAGCATTGCATGTCCACATGGGAGAAGGATGAACTAAAGAAGGAAGTTTGCCTCTCATTCCCAGTCTGGTGTCACATATGAAGCTTCTGCTGAAGAATGCAGCCTAACTGGAGTCCATAGGACTGCTCTGAAACTTGTTTTAAAAAATCTATAATCTAACATGCCGAAAAGTTGACATGGTTTTACAAGACATTAATTACTTTCTACATTGAGATAACCGCAGAAAGTGGAGGACCAAATTTTGAAAAAGCTATTGGAAATTTTGTATCCATATCTAAATTACACGCTCTTTATTGGATCTCAAGCTTTCATTTTTCTACCACTTAATAATCACAAATACATTATATATGCCCTTTCCATTTTGTCATTCTTTCACTGTGCTACATCAAATTTAATTTCCTGTGGAAGTGTGTAATCTTTTCAGCTGTGACTGCCTCAGAAGCTTTTCTGTAATAAGCAGAGCCTCATCCTCCAGCAGGCCGATCTTTTATGAGCTGTGCTCCTGCAAATTAGTTTCCTGAAATGTTTGCAATGCTATATGAGAACTGCCAAAAGAGGAAAACCAAAATAACACCCGAAAAAAGAAAAACAAACAAAAAACTCTTTACTTCCTTCTGACTCCTGCATTCATCGGTCAAAGGAAATTTCATTTTGATTCAGGCAGATGGCAAATCCATGAAGTTTATGACCACATATCAGAGGAAGCCTAACAAGGTGCAACACAGCATCCCTTGCTCTACAGCTCATTAAAAGCACGGCAATGAGACGGCTGCTTGCTCTTTGCACCCAGGGAACACAGAGATCTGCAAGCAATCACCACTCTGACAACCACCTCTCCCCACCAACCTGCCCTTGGCTCTCTGAGAGGTCCCCTGCACTGGCAAAACGCCACATTCCAGCAAAAAAAGTGAAAATGTCAACCAAGCCGCATTCACGCTTTTCATGATGAGATACCTGTGATGCCAGGAAAGCAGACCAGCAGGCCTGCTTGGGTCTTTCCAGACCTCTACGCCTGCAGAAATGTAAAACTCATCTTCTTCAAACCAGCTTTCCATTACCAATGCTTACACACACATCAAAGCAACTTATTTACAAAAACATCTATCAACAAACAATTCTGAACATTCAAAAATTAATCAGCTCCTAAAAAACAAGAGCAATAGAGATCATTATTCTTGTATCCCTCTTGAAAAGGTGCTTAGATATGGATGGCAGAGGAGACATCTGAAAAAACACAAAGAAGTAGCCTGCAAAGGGTCACGTTAATGATATTTGGCCAGCAGAGATTACTGAGGGTGGCTACAAAGGCGTGCTAGGAAACCCTGCCAGCACACGCACAATCAACACTCTCTCACTTCAGTAGGAGATGCTGCCTCTGGGAGCTTCTCTTCAAACTGACCCAAAGACCAGACAGATTTGGAAACCTTTTCACCATTTAGCATGCAAGTCAGCCGAGTTGTGAACTGCTCTCCCAAAACACACTGAATTGATTGATGAAGTATGACCTTTTTCTCCCCACTCCCTGGAAGACTTTTGTTTTCCCTCTCTCATATCACTGATGTAGCAGTAAATTATTCACATTTCTTACGCTGTCTTTAAAATTATATATAAAAATACAGTGCATTAAACCCAGTTATATACTTCTGCAGTAAATGATCATCTTTCCTCATCACTTTATAACTTTTGAAGCTTGACAAGCATTTTCAACAATTGTGTCCTCTTTTGGGTTATTTTGGCAATCCATTTCTTTGTAATTCTGTTTTATGCTTATATCATTAATACTTAATCTCTAAAAAGTAATTGGTAAAAAAACTAATCAGTAAAACAATTCCATGCAGGGACCATTACTTAAAAGTTTCAGGTGTTATGTGCAGTGCAATTCAACTCCTATCAGCATGAAGAATCATTCATTTTTCCACCAGCTTCAGCGTGAGTTGCATTGGGGCCATAAATCAGGTGAAGATAACTCCATGCTAATGGTTATGTGGTGTGCTACTAACTGCTTCAGAACATTAAAAAAATGATGTAACTACTCTCATAAAACCAGTTTGATCATGGTTTTACAGGGCCTGAGTGTGTGTTGACAATTTTAAGCCATAGCAGTAGAAAAGAAAAACTATCAGCGACCTTACATATTTGGCCTCGTAGGCCATAAATTAAATAGCCTCCCTTCACTCAATGTGGGTGTCAGTCTCCAATTCTTTATACAGGGTGAGGAAAAAAGGGTCAATACATGGATTTAATTCCTATTGAAATCTTGGTCAAAGATGGTGGGTGATGTCAAGGGAATGCCATCATCTAGTTGAGTTTGGTAAAATGGAGTTAATTTACACTTCTTTAGGGATTCACTGGTGTGTGAAATTAATCTAATTTAGACTGACCAGAAACTGGAATGAAGGAGAAAAGCAATTAAAGACTTTTCCTAAATGCAAAAATAGTACTGCTTTAAATGCAGTGATACAGTTAAAGTACAGGACCCCGCAAACTACTGCTACCACCCCTCCTGCTTGAGGAAGAGTATCTACATATCATCACTGTACCACTATAATTTCATCCAAAGGAAATATTGGCAGAATGTTTCTACAGTTATCTATAAATTAATAAATTTTCAAGTTAATGAGCCAGCAGTATGCCAAAGTGGCCAAGAAGGCCAAGCACATCCTGGCTTGTATTAGCAATAGTGTGGCCAGCAGGTCTAGGGAAGTGATCGTCCCCCTGTACTTGGCACTGGTGAGGTTGCACCTCAAATACTGGGTTCAGTTTTAGGCCTCTCACCACAAGAACATTGAACTGCTGGAGTGTCCAAAGAAAGACAATAAAGCTGGTGAAGGGTCTAGAGAACAAGTCTTATGAGGAGCAACTGAGGGAACTGAGGTTGTTCAGCCTAGTAAAAAAAAAGAGATCCAGGGGTGAGACCTTATCACACTCTAAAACTACCAGAAAGGATGTTGTAGCGAGGTCAGTCTCTTCTCCCGAGTAACAGGGGATTGGACAAGACAAAATGGCCTCAAGTTGCATCGGAGGAGGTTTAGATTAGATATTAGGAAAAAATTCTTCACAGAAAGGGTTGTGAGGCACTGGAACAGGCCGCCCAGGGAAGTGGTGGAACCTGTACCATCCCTGGAGGTATGTAAAAGATTTGTAGATGTGGTGCTTAGGGAGATGGTTTAGTGGTGACCTGGCAGTGCTAGGTTAATGGTTAGATTCTTCCAACCCGAATGATTCTATGACTTTATGATTCTATTCTGCATACAGATCAGGCCTAGCAGATAAACATCTGCTGGAACGGCTCAGTGTAATGGATTGTACATGTGGCTTAACATTTACTTCAATGACTTTTAGCACCTTCATGTTATTGTTTCTGTGTTGTTCCAACAAGCAATGGTTAATGTAAGATGCAGACGTTCACATACCATATACTTATGAATAACTGGTTCCCAGAGATGTGGCAGTGATAACATTGTCATCGTACGATTCAAAGTAGTTTGCTGTAGATCACATATCAGAAGAGGGTCCCACCTGAAAACATAACAAATCCAGATAGTAAGTTCATCGTATTCAGAGGTTTACATGAAGCTCTTCTAACACATTTGTGTGTTTCACATATTCCTCCTCTGCATTAAAAGGGTCTGTGCTCTTCTCAGGCTCACAGAAAACATTTTGCTATTCACAACGGCAAGCAACAGTGTCCTGCTGTAGCCAAACTGTTTTGGCCCACTGCTCCAGACCAGATTTCAGGCATGCTATCAAAGCAATGAAAACTCATTTTCAATGTTAATGCAGAAGCTGTAACTGTCTGGCGGACACAAAGAATTTCAGGTTTCCCATTTGTCTGGTCCTTGTCAAGCACATAATTCCTTTCAGCAGTGCATTCCCAGTCAACTTCTACCTTTCTTTTTTTTCTTTTTTAAACATTGCAAATCACTGGTTTAGAAGAAGACACAACATGGGCACTCCCTCGTGAACTACTGTCTTGAGATCAAGGGATCTTAAGAAAGCATTTCCTTCCTATTCGTGACTACAATCACCTTATTTATAATCATTCAGTCATTTCAAGTCACTTGATGGCTTTAAATATTTTGATATATATTATATATATATATATTATATGTAACCAATGCAGATAAGGAAAATGAGCTTGTACTAGCAGCGCTGTCTTCAATGACAGAATACATAGCAGCAAACAAACAAAATTTCCAACTTAAGAGCTGAAAAAGTTTTTTCTTACTAAAACTCATGGTAAAATCACAATTCATTGAAACAAACATAGGTTCAAGCAATCTAAAAGTCTATGGCATTAAATGTAAAAAAAACCCAAACACTTGCTTGGACTGCGTATCCCCATAAGCATTTGAAACAAGAATCAGGAAACTCTGGCTTGTTAATTGTATTGACTCATCCTGCAGTGCAAAGGATACTCAGGAATATACCCAGACATGTACAGACACACCCATAGCGATAAGTCACATCAGAGATAACGCTGTGGTCACATCTTTTTAAATCAAGCCCCCCCCAAACAGAAGCTCAACTTCTTCCTGCTCTACAAGCTGTATCTCATACTGGGGTAAGAGGTTTTCAGGAGGGAAGTCTGGTAAATAACAAAGGATTTTAAAGAAATGACGTTTTTAGATTTTAGCCACAGTTTACATTTCTTAAATTACTCCAATGCTTCTTCGATTCTTCATACCTCCAAAATGGCTTGGCTCTTGCCTTTATTATGTGTCATTGGCCAGCCACAACGTCATGCAGTTCACCACGTATACCTTCATTTGCTGCCACATAAGCAAGTCAATGTCTCCTATACTCTGCATTTGGTCTTCAACAACAAGCGTAAAATTTTGTAAAGATTAAGTTAAAATAATATACTCCGTGGTCCAAAACAAGAAGCAAATCAGAATCAGAGGACATATATTTGAGTATATGCATACTTAAGCACCAGGCACTGAGGTGAGTTGCTGAGCCACAGCACAGGATCCAACAGCAGTGAGCAAGACAACGGAGCAGTGACTGTTAAGAGTTCCCAGAGGCAACCCCGGCTGGCAGAAGGCAGGGTGCTCTGCCATGCCCCATCACTGGGATTTCAGCTCCTGAGGAGCACTGGGGAGAGCCCCATCTCTCCCAGCAGGCAGGCAGCTCCTCTAGCTTTGTGCTGGAGCCAAAGTGGTTCCTATACTGCTCAACTGCACCATCTCACTCATTTACCCGCCTCCACCCGGTAACTCCAAGCGGTGGCTCCTTCCCTTTCACTCACAGCCACCTCTGGCTGCCCGAGCAACAGATGAGATGGCTCACCGGGAAGCTCGTGGAAGTCTGACGTATGTGAATCCAGCTTGGGGCTACCGGTAGGTAAGTGCCTGCACCGGCTGACACAGGGAGGACCAAGAGAATGCACAGTGGCAGGACTGTGCTGCTGGACAGGTTGGGCACTCAATGCAAGCCGAACCAGCTGGCTGTGGGTGCTCGCAGTACAACCGGAATGCGGCAAAACCGGCAGCACTTTTGACCTAAGAAAGAGTACGAACGTGCCTAGGGAGTTCGGTCAGGACGCACATGCAGAGGGCTCAGCAGTCCTTCATTTTCAGAAATGCCAAAAGATGACCAGGTAAGTGCATTTCCAGATAGACACAGGTACAAATGAATAAGAAAGTATTATCTGGATTTGGTGGACAGCTTTAACTTACAAAGTACACTCAGAATTTTTGAGGAACATACATCTCTAACTCTTCACATCCAGGCTTGATGTTAGAAAGGAGTCTCCCTACATCAGATATTTTTCTCATTTTCTCTCTGAGAAAAAAATTTACTTCCTAGTAACTCTATTTTGCCTATAAAAGCAATTCTTTCTCAACCAATGCGTTCAAGACTTAAAAAGAATCTTCCAACCTAGAGAAATCATTTGCAGCATCCTCCCCACAGAAGTATGCTGTTAAACTTAGCCAGCTGTCTTCAACAGGAAAATACAGTAAGACATGCAACTCATTCAAATTTTTTCTGTTTGCAGATTTGAGTCATTTAATCAATCTGTCTCTAATGAGTCATTTAATCAATCTGTCCCTAATAACTGCACCTAATCATTCACTTTGCATCACTTACTTCATTTAACTTTTAAAAAACTACCAGAACTTTTCAGGGAATAATTTATTTAAACATTTTTCCTTCCTTTTTTTCTTGATGCCTGTTGATGGTACTCTTGGAAAATGAAACAAAAGTCCTAAATCACCACATGAATCGAAAAGAATGATCACACAGTAGCTACACCATGAACAAAATTATACTGCAACACATGGAACCAAGTGAAATGCAGTCTTTTATCTCTAGTGAAACACTTCAAACCTAATTCGGGTTGGTAGCTTTCACAAGCTACCGCTGGCTTCCTGTTGTTTGGTGTCCTGTAGGAAGTGGGTTTGTAATTCCCCATTTGATTCCCCTTTGCTCACATTCCTTCACTGAATCTTTAACCTCTTCTTTGGCCAGGTCAAAGCTATGGTCCAGATTTTCAAGGGTTTCATGCCCCATTTTCAGCTCTTATTGCCTCTCTGCTCACAGCTGAGATAGAGGGATCTCAGAGACCATGTACAAAGCCAAAACTGCTCAAAACAAACGACTTCTGGCAGAGCAGGAGGGACTAAGGAGCAGCTGCTACGAGTCAACTCATGAACATGACAACTTTAAAGACCTTTCACAAAGATCTTCCTGGCAAAGACTTCCCAGCACCTTTCCTTCAGCAAGAAAGAAACGCCAAAATCTCCAAAACACACTTAGAAATTGCAAGTCCAAGAAGAGCCTCTTTAAGGCAAAGACAAAGTCTTTCTAGGTTAAGAAGAAGCATGGAAGCCATTGTGAAACTTGGAAATGGAAATTATATGGGAGGTATTTAAGTACATGATTCTGGCAATTATGGAAATAACCTAGTGTTGACAGGAATACACTGGGAATCAGCACTTAAAATCTTGGGGGGAGAAAGATTAGGAACTAAACATACAAATCAATGTAGTCTCTACAGAAAAGAGAGAATTGTAAAAAAAAAAAAAAATGCAGTTCTCCAAACTGTTTATTTTCTATGGCTAAACAGTGGTGATCTCCAATGCCATCAATTAAGACCTTCATTTTCACAAGCAACGTTTAAAGAAAATACAAAAATTAGGCACAGTTAGAAAAATTAATGGAAGCTGAAACATAAGTTTTGCTGCCAACTATACTTGCACATGTGCCATCACTTCTCAAAACAGTCTATCGGTCTATCCTAAAACTGTATTTATACATACTAAACTAGGCATAAGTTACTCTCTCATCCCAAAGAATTCCTTTCTTACAACAAGGTACAGCACTGAAGAAGTAAATATGCACTATTTTTCATTACAAATATTCATATTAATGCACACACTGTATTCGCACCAACAAAACCAAAGAGGCTTTACAAACATAACATTTAGCAAGTGCCTATAAAACCACTGCTGTGTGCTAGGACTTAGCAAGGTTTTGGCAATTTTTTTTCTCCACCTTCAAAAAAACCTATTTGCTCATTTGAAAAATGAACAAGTACTTAGAAAATGGACAAATTACCTAAAGGAAATGCTTAGATTTATTAGTTACAGGCATTGAGTTGTTCACTAAAATCAGGTTGAAGTATTAAGCCTAAAAATCTTCCCAGATATCTTTGTTTTATTATGGATCAAAAAAACCCCTATAGCTTCTAATTTCAAGAAGATACACCTCTGATGAACATTTCAGAAAAACATATTTTTAAATGAAGGAAAAATTTAATTAATGATCTGATAAAACTTTCCTTTCCTTTCCTTTCATTTCAATATATTTAAGGAATTAAAAAAAAAAAAAAATACAACCTCAAGTCTTACTTTCCTGGCATTTGCCTTTCTGTTTCTGAACTTCAGCATTATTTTAGTAAAAGTGAGAAAGCCGGTACTTAGTTCTCTCTGACATCATAAGCTACATTACAGACACAACTGCACTTGTATACTCTACCATGCAACACAAAATATAGATGGATGAAACAAATGTCTGTAAAATATGTCAGGCTGACATCCACACAGACTGAAGCCCTCTTCTCCACACAGAACAAGCATGGAGCACAACTATGATACCAGCTTCTTCTTAAACTATGCCATAGAATCACAGAACATCTTCAGCTGGAAGACACCTTCAAGATCGGGTCCAACCTTCTTCTAGCCCTATCAACACCACTAAACCATGTCCCTCAATGCAACATCCATCCGTCTCTTAAACGTCTCCAGAGATGATGACTCAACCACCTCCCTGGGCAGGCTGTTCCAATGCCTGACAACCCTTTCAGTAAAGCAATTTTTCCTAATATCCAACCTGAACCTCCCCTGGAGCAATTTAAGGCCATTTCCCCTTGTCCTATCACTCGCCACTAGGGAGAACAGACCAGCCGCCGCCTCACTACAACCCCCTTTCAGGTAGTTGTAAAGAGCAATAAGGTCTCCCCTCAGTCTCCTCTTCTCCAGGCTATGTCTCCCCATACACTCCAGCTGTACAGACTCTGCAAGGAATAAGAGCATTACTTTCTCAGTAACCAGGAGTTACGTTGCTGGTAACAGCAATTTAGCTCTTCACTTGTAATGTCTGAACTCAAATACAGCACATCAAGTAGAAGGTAATTGGGAAGAGAACGAGAGAAAGAAAATGCAGATGCAAACAGGGAGTAAACTGCAGCAGGAGGTTGCACGGTGATGCCTACTGATCTGCTGTCTGATAGTATCAGGGGATTTTGAAACAGTAGATGAGAGGCACTCCCTGGCACATAGCTGCACAAAAGGAGTGAAGGACATGCCAGAGCTGTATGAAAAATAATGCATGAAAATCCTCGGGCAAACCATATTTTTTCTTTGGCTTTCTTTGATAACCTGCACAGAAGGCATTTAAAATCAAAAAAATACTTGTCAGATTGTCTCTGACGTGATATACTCTACCAGCACTACTTAATTAATCAAATGTATTGTTCTTCTCCACGCTATGGTTTGCTTTGACCTTCTTCTTTTTTTGCGTAATTCTTTTTTTAATTCTGCCCCTCATTTTCATGAATGTTAGTGATCACAAAATATATTGAGAGTGACAGAAAGTAAACATTACTGGAGGCTGTTGCACTGGGACTGTGATGTGGATGATCATCCGGAGGCTGGTATATGAGCTCAGAGCTAGAAGGTCACTTGAATACACATCCCCCCAAAGATCAACACTTTTGAAAAACAACCTCCAAAATCAAGACATAACACCAAAAAGATTTCACAATAATTTCTATTTCTATTCTAGCCACTGTAATGAAACTTTCATTTCCAAGAAAAAAAGTTATTAAACAACGCATATTGTCAAATGCCACAGTAGATGCTGGGACTATGAAATCAGGAGAAAAAACACCTCGTTCCCTAACATCATGAGTACAGGTGAGAGACACACAGAAAAAGACAGATGGAGAGTCAGTCTGAAAAAGCACAAAGAGATGCAATCACTAATCAGAGACATCTGAGAATCACAACTGTCTCTGCAGGCTTTGAAAGACAGAACTAAATTGACTTAATACTACAGTTAAAAATGAATTTAATTAGCTGACATTAAGCAGGATAAGTTTACGGTACCATGTTGCTTTGACAAGCTATCTCCAGAAGGGTAAGTGGAAGGTAAAATCTTATTTTTCAGGATGAGATTATGGCCATGCACTGAGACAGAAGGTAACAGCATGTCTGCTGAGGGCATCTTAATGTTGGCGCTGGACATTCCATCTCATACTATAAAAGGACAGTATATAATAGATGAGCCAGAAGCACAAGCTTCAGATTCTGCACATTTATTCATATGGCTGCGCAGCTTCATCTTCTTCTGGTGTTGCCACTTACGTGAAGAAGAGAGCCTCAGTATAAACTCTGCCAGGAGTTTTTTCTCCAGCTTCTCTCACTTAGAGCCATCCCCTGGAAAAACTGCCCTGCGTGCAATTTCTTTATTTTAGTGTGTACGCGAGCATGTTGGTCCTTAGCTGGAAAAACGAGGTCTGTGCGGGAGGGGGTTTTGGAGCTAACCTGGCGGGGTGCCAGGTCTGCCAGCTGCTGCGTACCTATCCTCTGTTTTATGGGGTCACCCATACCACCCTGCTCTACTCCCAGCATCTACCAACATCCCTGCCGCTTTCTCTACCTGGCAAGCAACCTACACATTACAGTGCAGCCCGCAAGCAGAGTGGCACCGGTTGGCAGAGAATAAAGTAGACACAAACTATGGCCATAATCTAGAGGCAGAAAATGACAACCGAAGAATCAATAGTAAAATGCATAAGAAATCCAAATTAACTGTTTCCCCCAAGGAAGAATTGGAGGAAATGGAATAACACATATCAAAGCAAGAGTCCCATGTATATGAGATACAACAAGCCTTGCCTTCTCATGCCTCCTTCTATTTAACTATAAATTTAGTTCTGGAGAGAAGCATCTCACTGTCGGTGCTAGAAATGCTGCTTATTTGCAAAGCAGGCACATGAATCCCAGGCTGTGACCGGAGAAACTATTGCTCACATCACTTATATGAGTATCTCAGCTCTGTCATACCAGGACCAAGCCAGATCTACTGGGCAAGACGGAGAGACTTTGGCCACGCTATTAGCAAGCCATTAGGAAGGTGCTCCTCCATCACATGACACAACTGTAAAGCAATGTAAGCTCTCAATTTGGGCTGGCAATGCCCTTCTTCCTTCCCCGACTCCTCTCACCAGGACCACATCTACGCTGCATGACCTTGTGTAGCAGTTCACAGATCTTAAGAGCAAGCACAACACACCGCATCCCCTTCTCTGGCACCACATTAATCACGCTATTTTAATGACGAGTTCTACTGATAAACCACCCTGCGTATCTAAACGTCCTCCCCAGTGGCTGAGGCTAGAGCAATAAATTAAACATGTCCTTTCCCATACCCCGCCACTGCGTAATCTACTAGCAGAGACAAAGCCACAGAGAACATCAGCTGGCAGTTAGGGGTGAAAGCCAGCAGCAATCAACAGAACCCAGTTTTACTCACTGTTTGATGGGTGCCCTTCAATCTCTCAGTCTATGTTTTCTCATAGTTATGGAGAGTAATGGTATTTCTTTTCAGCTATACTGAGAACCACAGACACAAGATACCACTTATTACTGGTGTGTATCTACACCACCTATTACTACACATAACCATAGATAAGAACTGCCTTCAACTAAACAAACGTAGCTACAAATAGAGAACATATGATTTTGTTGTATTAATTCTTAATTATTTCACTCTCTTCCAGGAAACTCAGGTCTACAGCTGAGCACGAATAAAGACACAAGATCTTCATGATAAGAAAAGCAAAACAATGGCCCGACATGACCTAACGAAAGCACAGGATACTACCCCCTCCCCAAGGGTAGAAATCTCCTTAATCCAAAACTTCCTTTCAAGTGCTCTGAATACATTACTAGACAAAGAAACAAGAAATTCACTTGAGCAAGGCAGTAACATTTTTTAAAATAGCAGAATCTGACATTAGTCTATAAATCTTTCCCAAAATCGATGTGCTTTATGTCAGATAGGACCTTTAAACTTTAGAATAAAACAAATTTAGGTCTGAATCGCAACACAAAGATACATGTAATAAACTTTAAATATGTCAAAAGCTTCACTGGAAAAACGTTTACTGAAGGTTTAACATGGAGTTAAAGGCTCACACAATATTGCAAGATTGACCTCTGTGCTGCTAAGCAATGTATGGTGCTGGGAGTGCTACCAGCTCATGGGATTTGAGAAATAGACTGAGCTCTTTGCTGCCACAGATTTCATATCTGACCATGGAGAACATCTCACAATCTGTCTTTGATCCTTGTGATAACATTTCTTTCTTCTCTTCAACTTCATCTATCAGATACTTACATTGTAAATTCAGTGCGTTTGAAGGCGTAAAGACAAGGAAGTCTACATCTTCATAGACGCCTTTAGACGTTACCACAGGGAAAATAATAGTCACCGTAAGGAAGAAAAAAATCTTTTATATTGCACAACTCCAACACTTTACCATTTTCACGCAGCTTTCTACACAGAAAATATTCTCAAAGGAATACACTTTGTTTTCCTCCCAAGATCTCTTTTGTAGCCTTGTTTCCTAAGTGAAAGCAAATGGCAACCACACACTGTGTGTAATGTCACACCTGTGTTTGTCTGTCTTCCCCTAATTAACTTCTCTAAAGACACTTTACAAAGACCTAGCAACATCAGATTTACTCAGTCACCAGAAGCTCCTTCCAACTCCAACTTGTGCTCAAAGAGACAAAAGAGAGACAGTCAGCATCTGCATTAACGGAAAAACCTTCCATATCGGCTCATAAAACAAAGCAGAACCTGCAGATAAAAAAGATGTACTGACATGCAAAACTGTGGTGAAAGCTGAAGTTCACAACTATAGGTGCACCCGGATGGCCAAAGGCAAGTGGGGAAGCAAGCAAGTTTGAGCGCTGCAGCACACTGCTCAATAGCTTGCCTTCTGTATGATTTCGGACCACTCCAACCGCCTCCTCAAGAGACAAGCCTGCTGGCAGGAGGGCTGCCTTAGCAGCGCAGATGCGACCTCATCAGCGCAACCTGGCCGCCAGTTCGAGGGCCAGTCCTTTGCCTCCTTTCACACAGCAGCCCAAATGCAGACAGGGGCTGTATATCCAAAAGACAGGCACTCACAGGAAGCTTGGGTTCATGACTTCTGCTGCATACCAAAAAAATATAGAGCTATTTTCTAGTGTATCTGGTGGGTGCAGCACTGAAGGAGCAGAAAAGTAGGAGAGTTGGAAGGTTCTCAAATACACGCATGTACCGCTGCCTCACAGCAACACCTCTTTGACCTTCTGTTCCACCTTTTCCATCTTTGTCCTGAATTTGAATGTCAGTGCTGTAAGTCAAGACATGTAAAAGCACCCACTGGGCGATACTCTTGCTAGAGCTGTTTTTGGAGTTGAGCTTTGCTGTGTGGCTGATTCAGACCCAGTGCCCCTCCCATCCCATGGCCCCCTGCCTCCTGCCACCTCCCTCCACACTGGGCACTCCCAAATAGTTTCTTCTGAGTCTCATATTACTGCCGCAAAAATCTGCTACTGTGGGCATTGGTTTTCTTCCTACACATCCTATACTCAGTACTTATTATACATTTAAAAAATAACCCGTGCACAATTTCAAATCTTAGAGCCTTTACATTCTGGGCATAAATCAATAAACAGCACATACAGCTTATTTCATAGAAATACATATCACCCAGAAAGAGTTTTGCAAATGCTCACCGCTTTAAAATTCTTTGCCCACAAACGTTCAAGAGTGAAATTCAGTACCAGAAAGACCCATGACATCTCTGGGCTTCTTTGAAAGTATCAGGTAAGACTGTCCTCCCACATTCCAGCAGCATCGCAACAAGGGTCTTATCAACTGCTTCTCTAAAACTCAACTACACTTACTGAATGTCCTGATAAACAGGGAAAACCGTGTTGCTCTTTGATCCAAGCATTTAAATTCAGGAGCTAATTATTCCCTCACTGAATCACAGAATCTTAGGGGCTGGAAGGGACCTTGAAAGATCATCGAGTCCAATCGCCCTGCCAGAGCAGGATCACCTAGAGTAGGTCACAAAGGAACACGTCCAGGCGGGTTTTGAATGTCTCCAGAGAAGGACACTCCACAACCTCTCTGGGCAGCCTGTTCCAGTGCTCTGTCACCCTCGATGAGAAAAAGTGTTTCCTTGTGTTTACACAGAACCTCCTATGCTCCAGTTTGCACCCATTGCCCCTTGTCCCATCATTGGACGTCACTGAGAAGAGCCTGGCTTCGTCCTCCTGTCTGAAATCTGTCAGTTGCTCTCTCCAGGATCATCCCTAGCTCAAAACTTGTCCTCAAAATCTTTCTATATGTAAAGAAACCTTCCCTGTCTGGACTTAGAGTACTCTGAGTGATTCACCATCATCACCTAATACCAGAAAGAGCCTTCCATCAGACTGGGAATCTGTGAATGGACATGAATGGGATCCTCTTGGACCACTCACTAATCTGTCAAGGAACAGCTCCTATGAAATGCTTCCACACGAAGGACCTTTATTTTCCAAGGGGATGGTTTCAAGATTCAAGTGTACCTTTGGAAACACTAAACTGTTGAAGAGAGACTGAGATAAGTGCCTAGGATTTAGGGAGCAGAAACAGAAGTCCTGGTAAAATGAGCTGTTTAGCAGAAAATTAACTACACGTGGTGCAGGCTTTTGTGTTTTTCATACTAGGGAAAAACTGAACAAAACTGGTCAACTGCTAACAGATGCTGGTCTAATTTTGAGCACGAACCCTTACAGGAGGAATAGAGATGGGTGTCAGCACTGGATTTCTCACAGAAGGAGGTCTATGGCCTAGCTATCCAAACGTCATGAGATGGACCATTTGAGTTTGCGATCTATACCTCACTGGGAAAAGTCTACAAAGTTCCCATCACCTAAAAGTCTCCCACAGACTTTTCCAGCAAGGATGCAATGCAGTATTTGAAAAATCCTGAAGGCTTCAATGAGAAGCTACTGCTTTGAAAACGCTGGGAGAAAAGCCATGAAGTGATAACAGATGTAAATACACGCACACATACACAGACTCCTGAACACTGATTATAGTTGCAAAGAAAACGTTGCAGACCTGAAATGATATGATTTTGTCTCTCTAGTTCAGTTAGCTGTTTTATCGAAATGTAACAACAAAACCAAAATAAACAAAACAGATGAACTTCACTGCTACCCCATGGAAAAGCAATCTATCTGTCAAGAAATATGCTTGTACCACTGCCACTGGAATACAGAAAAGCAGGAGCAGCAGCAGGTGAATTATAACCAGCAGCACTGGAATTATAATCTTCTTTTGCTGTAAAAATTAAAAAAAAAACAAACAAAAACAATGAAAAATGGCTATATTTTGTTACACATTAAGTATCTGTGTCAAATTACATTAGAACACATATAGACATCGATCATACTTCAAATACACTATCTGTGTAATGAAAAACATGATGAAAAGTTTTCAAGTAATTTATTACTTATTCCCATACTTGATAAGAAAAAACTATTGTATCAATTTATTTTATACTATCTAAAGTGTCTTATTTTGAAAGCAGTCATTTCTTTCCACTACAAGTTTGTAGCCTCCTCCCTCTACTTTTGCAGTTTACGCAACTCAGAGTTTCATCTGTTGGTGGGAGGGAAAAGATTTGCACAGCTAGAAGTAAGCGCAACTCAAGAAATGACTTGTAGTTGAAAGACAGATGACAGCAGGATGGAACACGTAACCAGAATATTTTAGAAGTCCAAAGTTTTTCTTCCTATTGATATAATATGGACAACAGATGGGTTTTTAAATGCAGCTCTTGGTACAACTTTGCATGTGAGAAAGAAAATAATTTGGAGTTCATGGGAACAGGAGCAGATTGTTCTGTGGATCCAGTTGGTGTCATTCTGCAGCCTTAAACTCTCCTGAAAAATACTGTAAGCAGAACAGCAGGAGTCCCAAAATTCCCCAAGCTGGCTCCAGCTCAATAAGCCATTTCTATTCATAAAGTATATAAGCATACACTTAACTTCAAGAGCATGTGTAGCACCAGTGATTTCACTATGACTCAGGAATCTGCCCAAAATCAAAATTTCACTTGAGGGTTTTGCTAATCAAGCACCAGATGCATCTGGCAGATATTCGTGGACTACACTTTTCACTGGGTCTGTATGTTATGTTTTCCACCTGCTATAGCATTTTCTTAATTTGCTAAGCAATGTGCTCACCAAACTGGCCAAGATGGGCCTAGCTGCGTGTAGAAGGCATTCAAGTGACAAAGGACAAGACAAGCAGAAAGGGCTGTGAGTATGCAGGACGCCCTCCCAAGCACACCAGCAACCATCACACAGAGGAAAACAAGACAAGCAGTATCAAAAGCTTAAGTTTAATCATGTTAGTTACTTAAATTCTTCCTGTTCAAGTCTTAAACTAGCAAACAGAAGGAAAAAAAAACCTGCAGGTGAGAGAAGACAAGGCCGCTCATCATCTGCCTTCTCTCGCTGGTCAAGTCCAAGCCTGACCACCGTGACCTGGGCAGCTGGGAGCAGCAGGGCACCATGGTCCCGTGGCATCACCCACTCTCAGCCACCACAGTATGGTTGTGAAAGACTACAAGCTCTGCATGTTTAGCAATGATGATTAATATTTCTCAGAAACATCTGTTAATGAGAATTGCGTGTTGCTACCGAGTGGACATAGCGAAGGTTATGTGTACAGTGCAAAACCAGTCCCACCCGTGGGTCTCCTCAACACTCCCACCACCACCTCCTATTCCCTCACAGACTTTTATAGAGCTCTGCTGCAACATCCCAGATTAGGAGGGAAAGCAGAGAAACTACACTCTCTTCAGAGGCCAAGAGACAGACATCAGCTGGCATAAATCAGGGGAACTTTCAGGCTGCGGTGGCCCCGAGTTAACGCACACCTCTTAAAGGTTTAGCGCAGGTAAGGCTGAGAGTGTCCCTGAAGCCACCCTCCTGGTTTAGGAAGCACTGGTGTGCCCTATAGACCACAGAACATTTTGTAGTGTTCCCAATTTATGCAAGACTTTGCTCAGGCATTTACCCTTTGATTTGACCAGGTACTTCAAAATGGAAATTCCACAAAGTTGCACAAAGCCAGAGTAAAGCTGGCAGGTTCTACATTGCCCACAGGCACCCGTGTGCTCAACAAAAGTACCTTTTCTCTCCACCCTGCAAAGCTGCTGGTCACTCTAATATTCCCCATGATACAATGACTTCCAGTATAAATTTCCAACTTGAAATATTACCAGTTTCTTTGGGAGGAAAATTTACCCGTTCTTTTTCTAAACGCAGCATTTAACACCTGGATGCAGATCTACACATCCTGCCATCCTCTAATGCCTTAGCTGCTGGCTGACTGCACCTTAGTCGGGCTATTTTTGCTCTTAAGTAAAGGAGACAGAACTGGACTCCAAAGAAGCATGTAGTCTGACTTCTGTGACGACTTGTACAATATTGAAGAACATAAATACTATAAGCGGAGGTGCTCATAGTAAATAGCACAACTACTGATTGCTCTGAGAACGGTCACTTAAAAAGAGACACCGAGAAAAACGAACAAACAAAAAAAGCTTCAAATCCTGAAGTCTGTTTTAGTACAAAGTCCCCTATTGGCTCCCGATGGATAGATAGCAGAACAAAGTGCCTGCCTACAGGACATCTCTGTAAGATAAGGAAGTAAAACCGACATAAAGAGAATACTGCACAACAATGGTATTTTTGTGCCTAACTCATATTTACGAATATCATTCATACGAAAATCGGTGTAAGGTGTTATGACTCTTGCCCCAAACTCATGAACTGTGTAGCAGAACCAGGAACTGAACCTATGGGTACTAGGTCCCCACCTAGCCTGCTAATCACTAGACCGTATTTCCTTAAGTAGAGAATTACAGTAAACACCTCAACTCAGCTGTGTACTGTTGAGCTTGTGTACTCACACATCACAGACAGTAAAAAATGGCACTATAAACTAAAAGGTACGTTCCATGCACATGGCAACGTCTTTTCTAGTTTTGATGCAAAGCATTCAAATTCCAAGCGCAAACACATACATTAAAAGCGGTTTTACATATGAAATAAAATGTACATTGAAGCAGGGAGTGTCATTCTAGTTTTCAGAGTCATCTTTTAAAAATTGTTAAAAAAGATTGTCATTACTGTTTCAAATCTACAAGAATGACGTATCAGCAGAAATGAAAAATTTTCTTTCTCACTAATGTAACCAGGCACCTTACTGCAATACACCAGCAAAACAGACTTGCTGCAGAAGGAATTGAACTGGCACAACCACAATACAAAGGATCTTAATCTACAAACGCTGCACTGTGGAAAGCAACTTGCTCAAGTAAGCATGCTCCTTGCAGATAAACCAAATCTTTCACATTGCACTTACAAAGAACAAATCCATTCACAAAGCAAAATCTTACTACAAACATCTCTAAATTCTGGGAAGGTTTAAAGCCAGAGTTGGCTGTGGTAAAAGAAAGACAGTACATGTATTTGGGGATGGTGAAACAAGTTCTCTGCAATAAGGAAGTGTGTTGTATTGGTGCTTGTACCATGTACCATGGCAACACCACCACGGCATTGAACTCACCTCGGTAAGACTGATGGTGCATTCAGCCCAACCCCACGGCGAGCCTTGTCCACGACTGTGCACAAAAGCTTTTGCTTCTCATCCTCACAGACTTCACAAACATCAGAGCCACCGCGACTCGTGATCTGCCTGTCCCAAAGCAGCGGCATGTTCACATGGGACAGGTTGTGGGGCCGCAAGAGTGCAACAAAAACAACTACAGGAACCAGGCAAACGCTCTGAAATCCATTGCTGTGACAAGGAGCTACAACCATGCACCTGATCGGGTTACGGGTTATGCATTATACAAATTTTCGTATTACCTCAGGGCTGATTTCACACACACATAATAGTTTTGAGAAGGCTATAAAATGTTTGTGTCTCAGCAAGACAACCTGGAGAAAGTGTGACCATTGCATGGCTCCGGAGATCATACCAAGGCAAACAGTGTTAATACAGTTAAGAGACAGTAATAAATGCAATAATGAGCAGATTTTACTAAAACTCTTCTTAATCTATTCAGACTGAAACTTTGTTTTTATCAGTCTAACTATGCACTTGTTTTTTTCCTTAAAAAAAAATGCTTCAATCTGCTAAGAGAAGTCTTCTTTCATATGGACTGGTAATGAAATACAAATAGAACATTGAATATGAAAAATGTAATGCACGATTTATTTTTCTCCTTTACTTAATCTTAATTTGCACCTAGTTAATTTCATGCCAAGCATCTCATGTAGTTAAATAACTAGTGCAAATTAAATTTCATCATTTTTTTAACTGGCAAAAATGGTGAACCTGAGTTGGTAATTATTTCAGGTTTTTCTGCAATACAGGAACAACTTGATAACTTGAAGACACTTGAGGGTTTGAATTACAAGATACATGGGCTTTTAACAAAAGCAAGGAAAAAGGAACAACTGTGTACGGCAACTTGCGGGGCAAGGAATCCCTCTCTGCAGAGCGTTACGACCAGTAGTATTAACCTCTGAAGGAGGACCTCAGAGGACGTGATAGTCTACTCCTGAGCAAGCCACTGCCTGCAAACACACAGGTACACCCCGCCCCTGCCCGTGTATCAGTGCCACTCACAGCAAATTCTTTCATCTGGCAGCCACATATATTCACCCTACTCCGCTCACTCAGATCACACTGCTTTCAACAGAAAATCCACCAGAAATCAAGGTGAGCGCACATCTTCCACAGCAGACAACTCTCACTCCTCTCAGGCTCCCAGTCCAGCAGTGCTCATGTGCTGTGGCTCCAGCCCGTGCCCCCTGGCCTTGCAAGTCTCAGCTCTTAACCAAACCATGAGGGAAATTCAAGTACAAGACATTCAAAGCCTCCTAATTAACCACATCAGGAAACCACCCGTACTACTCTTGATAGCATGTACAAAAAGGTCAATAATTTTGTATGATGTCCCTACGTAATACTCATCTGCATTAAGAAAATCATGGAATTGCAGAAAGCACGTAACTATTAATTAGCCAAAAAACACTATGGAGTCAAAAGCAAAGAGTACTGCAGTAGATACAAATAGAAAGTATTTGTTGGATTCTATATTTGGTTATCATCATGCAGATTCAGGAAAAGGTTTCTCTCCACCTACAAGATCTTGGTGTCCTTATACGCCACTAATTAGATTTGAAGCTTCTACCACTGTAACAGTAACACATGACTATACAAAACTAAGTCAATTCAGTACAATAAATGAAAATTCTCCTTAAGACTGAAATTTCTTGTAAGTTTCCACAAAAAAAAAAACCAAGTTCCTTCTGAAGGATGTCGCACTGACAGTCCAAGAGAAATCCTGCATTTGTTTGGAAAAGAAGGACATAATGAGAGCAACACAGTCCACTTCCTTATAGTGCCTTTTTGACATCCCTTGGCCATGACCTGAATGGCCTCCTGTGTGAGAAAATTCATGTTTCCGTCTGTGCTTGTTCCTCTCCTCCTCTCTGGGCTGAGATGACAAGCACAGTGCTAGCTGCAGAAGCAGTGTACAGATGGAACTGTTTCTCATTACAACATCTCAGCTGTTGTCTGTACCGAGGCGTAATCAGCCACTGTGTACATATGCACGTATGGTAGTATGTAAGAGAAGACCATAAATATCAGCACTTATTTTTAAATATCTGTTGTTAATAACAATAAAATCTCAAAATACAGTAGGAAATTACGCCACAGTTTACAGCTATTTCATTTACAGATGAAGGGAAGGAAAAACACAGAATTATTTGGTCAAAATGAGAGGGAACAGGACAGTCTGAAGGCGAATTCAGGAGCACTAAACCGTTCCTTTCCTAAAAAGTCATTCTTCTCACTCTTTTCCTGAAGACTTGTTATTCTCATGCCTTTATTTCCTAGCATTATCATTTAATATTTGTATCCATGCCACTAAAGCAAAAAGTCATCCCAGGCTTAACAACTCAGCATGACTTTGAAGATCAGAACCGTGTAACAGCAGAAAAAATGGTCAAGGAAATATTATTAAAGGAAGAATTAACTTTAAATCAATTGCTTTTATTCTAATGCATTCATATAACCACTTGCTCCCCATTCCATAAACTGGTTGTAAAATCTCCTGAGACAGAGGACTATTGTATTGTATATATGCCTAATGACCCTGTAGGGGCATATTTAAAAAGAGAAAAGAGATTTATATAGCACTTTACAGGGGCAATCACAGCTCATCAAGGTATTTTCTTTTACACGTGAAATCAGTCCCATTTAAGTGACTTTTCCTATGTATTATTTTACAGTGGCTTTCCAGAGGAAAAATAAAGGGGGGTGGGGGACAGAATTTGGCATGCACGTATACAAAACCCTTCAAGGACTGCATATACCTGACCAAATTCACTCTTCTGCCGGTTCAACATCTCCCTCCCAAGACTGCTTCAAGACACATCCTCATAATGAATTGCTGGACGTTACCTGTTTGGCTGAGAGCACCAACACACGATACTGCATTTCAAAACTCAGTTGTATCCTATTCTACAGAAGGTTGACTGCTGTTATTTCTTTGCCTGTCTTGCTTTTCCCTGTTTGCAAGCATCTCGCCAGGCATGATTCATGTTACATAACTCCAGCTTGTTAAAAACAACAGTTATTTAGCTAGGTACTGTGACAGATTAATGAGGTAAATCCAGAACTTGCTTATTACAGAACCCAGACAAAGGCTGCTCCTCAAATAATATGCCTATGCAACATTAAACAAATGAATGAGCAACTGCACCAGCACGGTTTACATTCAAAGTTAATTAAATCTTTCAAATTCAGGATACTGTGCTCTACAGACTATTCAGTGCCCCTTCTCACGCCACAATATGCAAACTCCCCACTGCATATGCATTTTATTTTTTTTAAAGCGTGACCCACCCCCCCAATCACTAGAGAATAACAGCTGAATATCAAATAAATTAATTTCACTTGCAAGAACGCTGTATTGCTTTAATGTTTTGGATGACTTTGATGAGACAAAATCCTCCTCCCTGAGTTAGCTGCAAAATGCTTGTGTTTCTCAGTAACATTCTCACTCATTCTCTGTTTTGGTTACAAAGTGTAAAAGCAGCAGCCGGAGAGGGTTAAACAGGCTTCCCGTCAGTGCTCTGCAAGAAACAAGCCTCTGTATTCCAGCAAAGCAAAGAAATCTGTTCAGGCCTTGTACATTCAGCATTATTCAGCACTATTGGGACCATATTCCAGGTTCCTTCAATGCCCACCTGACAGTGTGTCCTCTATATTATGCAAGTGATGTGGTCTCCCCAAGGCAAATCATCACCTGACCATCCTGGTCTTTGCAGCTGAGCTATATCCAGTGACATGCTCCATGGAGCAAGCCATTGCCACATAACAGTATTCTCTTCTCAGTCACTTCTCCAGGGGTAAAAAAAAATAAAATAAAAAAATAAAGAAAAAAAACCCAAAAAATTAAACCGTTCGTACTTCTGGCATCAGCACCACAGCAGAAGTGATACGGAGGTGAGCAGCTGCCCCAGTGAAGAGGTAGCAGTGACGGGGACCCTTTGCGGTCGAGCCCAGACCTGAAACTAGGTCTCAGCCTGCTCCACTGCAGGGGAAGGCAGGAGAGAAAAAA